>JAWPHD010014641.1:0-59973 GCA_037043455.1 Cyrtodaria siliqua
CGAGGAGGTCGTACCGTGTAAGAAAGGATTGTGTTTGAGACCCAGCGAATACCAACGCTTGAAAGAAGCCATTACCGAAATAACATCGGCCATTCCTGAACTGGATAGTGTTGAACCTTGCTTATTTCAAAGCGACCACGCCAATCAGTTGGGCTTTCTTCGTTGTTCAGAGTGCATTCCTAACGATTACACAAACTGGTAAAACGAAAATGTTAACTAACGTCGTGTGTACCGTAAACTTGAACTGCGACATTAATTTGAGACGATTGACTTCGGCGATTTCCAGTGGGATTTATGATCCTCGCAAATTCTCAGGTGTTGAGTGGAAACAACCCAAGATTGGCGGACATTGTATGGTATTTGCCAATGGAAAAATTGTGGTCAATGGCAAAGTAAACACCGTCAAAGACGCTAAACTTCGTGTGAGGAGGTACGCCCGAAAAATTCAAAGGATGGGATACCAATTACGTTTAAACAAATTTGTGTCAAATTTGAGTGAGACATAATTTTTACACTAACTGAATCATATACAAAATGGTATAAACGAATGTCAATACTAGTCATGTAATATGTATATGACAGAACACCAACGGACTTGCTTATACAATACATAGCACCTAACATACCATGTTCTCTTCCGCCTCCCAACGGATGGTCTGCAAAATAATGAAAAAGAAAAAAAAAAGACTGTTGTATGTCTGTTTGTATGTTTGTTTCGATTGTTTTTATTTCTTTTTCCTATACAATATTGAGTGATTTATATCAATTTTCCTTCAGAAAGGAAAAACGTTTTAAGGATCAGTCCTTCTGAACGAAAAAGGCTTATTTAGAGTACTTCATGTTGATAGTAATGTATTTGTTCGTATATGTTAGTTCAAACATTTTTATCATAAACAACTACAAAATACTGTTACATAATGGTAACATTACAAATGTCAGTTGAGGGGAAAAACACTGAAACTTAATGTTTATTATGTGCACTATTAATCATAAAAAGTGTCTACAAATAATGTAATTGAAAGAAAACAACTTACAGAGCAGGACCAGTTATGTTGGTCACCAACAGGTGAATTCTTATCTGATGTCTAAAAACACAGAACAGTACAATGACAAACAATATTTAAGGACCTTTGGGCACATTATTCTAATGTTTATCCAACTTTGACCTTGAAAAACAAAGCTATGGGTGATGTAGGTTGAATATACTGACATAATTCACAGTATTAAAACATATATGACAAGATGTAAGTGGTCTGTACAATGCGACCTTTGCGAGGCCAAAAATTGGACTATATCTATTTATGAAAATACTGATCAAACTTAAAATGAAAATGAGATTAAACTATGGATCCCTTCAGCTGAAAAACAAACATGAAACCCCGGACTGTGAAGCACAAAGAGAATACAAGACGATCACTTAGATATTTTAGAAACCAAACCAGACGAGTAAACTCGTCGTAGTGGGTACAATGTTGATGTGACCCAAATATCTAAGTGATCGTCTTGTATTCTCCATGCGCTTCACAGTCCGGGGTTTCATGTTTGTTTTTCAGCTGAATGGATCCATAGTTTAATCTGATGGTTGACTGGTCAGATAACCGGGCGCTATTGCCACATACCCACTTACTAACTTGTTATTTTAGGCGTACACGTCAGTTGCTAGTTTTGGAGGGAACCATGGTGGATTATTTTGCTGAAGGTAAGCACTTCTTTAAATGTGGAGGGAAATTGTACAGTAAATTGTTTAAATGTAAGGCATATATGTGTAAGTACTAAATTGATATTTAGAATCTGCTAATCTTTGGCGGGAACTTAGAACCTGATAATCTTTTGGCGGGAAGATTTGCTTAGAGTATTTAAAACAGCAAGTTAATTAATCATAGAAACATTTATTCGCCAAACCTTATTTAACAAACTATAATGACTAACAAAACTATAATAAGTATAAAATCACAGAGTAGAATCACAATTATATACATGTTTGAGCAATATATATATAAAATACAAGATTTAACAAATGATTGAGCAAATCTAATGACTAATAAACTTATAACAACTGATATACTTTACCAAATGCACTATTAAACCAAAATATATAACAAAATTAGTTTGGTTGACAAAACACTATTAACTAGTAAAATAAGTACTCACGGAATGAAATCAAAATATGATACATGATTTAACAAATGTTTGATCGAGATTCAACAAATTATACCAAAACTAGTTCGACAAAACAAAACAATAACGACTGACAAACAAAGCAATAACGACTGACAAACAAAACAATAACGACTAATAAACTATTTAATCATATTAATATCAAGGAACTTCTTAATTTCGAATTGCATAGTTGTTGTACATGCGCATGGTAGATGATTATGAGTCCAATGAAACGAAATGACACAAATAGAAGCAAAAATTAATCATATTGCAGCCTGTCTGGAATTCTTCTAATTCGTATCTGATAACGTCGGTCTCTTGCATTTAGCAGTCGTTGAAGTAATATTACCTTGTTAACTATTTTGTTGTGAATAACGATTAGGTACTGTATGATGATATTGATGATGTAGTCCGTAAAGGTATTGCAAATCCATGATATGATGAACATGATTATGATGATCAGCAATTCTACAATGAAAAACATGAAACAAACATTCGTGTAACCCTTATTTTCCATCAACTGATGACTATGTTTTCAGAATATTACATAATTTAGTCTCTTTTCGTGTTTTCTACAGCAAATAAGACAATCAAGCTGTCCTCTGATAAGTTAGATAAACGACATAAATTCTGCATTCCTATCTCGGTATCTCTTCTCTGTCTTCGTCTTTTTTTTTTTTTGATTAAATTTACTTTGAAGATAATTAAAATGATTATGATGATGATGATGATGATGATTGTGGAAATGACGATAGGGGTGGTAGTAACATCTGTAATAAAAATGAATGATGAACTCGCTGAAATTAGTAGTAAAATTCAACATGGTAATGTATAGTATGTATGTATTATAAAGCATCTTCATATAGGGTGTCAGAAGGTATAGGTTCCACTGTAGAATGTTGAAAAATGTGACCTTTGTGGTGGTAACAAGGTTTTTCTTTGATTTAATCCAGTGACCTAGTTTTTAATCCAACATGACCCATTTTCAAAAGGAACCGAAAAATCAATAAAATAAACATCTTAAGCAGCTTCCATGAAAATCGGAGCAAAGATGCTTCTTCTACGGTGTTCACAAGCAATTGTTTACGGATGGACACACGGACTAAGTAAGGACACCACGCCATGACATAAGCCCTATGGATACTTCGTGCTCAGTAAAGCTAAAAACATTTTTCCACTCACTTAAATTCGCCGTCTCGAAGACAATCGAGGGCTGCCGATGTCATGTCTCCGTGCTCCATAGCAGCCGACTCGAAGCCCGGAGACCAAGGCTCGAATTCTTGATTTTCAGTGGCCATAAGGGAAGCCGATTCTGTTCCGGAAATCAAGGGCTCTGCCGAAGGTTCCGGAGATTTAAGCATATTCAGGATAGCATCGGCGTCTTCTTCCGTCCATGTGTGTGGTGTTGGAGGAGACGTCATCGTTTCTTGCACCAGTAATTGGTACAGCACATCCAGCACAAAGGGGTCCTCTTGAATACCATAGTCAGTTATAAAACTGTAAAATTGGTCCACCGTCACGTGATCCTGTTTGAAGTAATGCTAAAACAGCTTCTTAAAGTTCCATTCTAAAACAACAAAAAACAGACAAAAAAAAAAAAAAAACACGGTGAAAACTTGTTGACCAGAAAACATAACTCCGTATGTCGTATTTGGGTAAAATGATATTATTTATTTCCCATTGTTAGTTATCTAATCTGAATGTGTGGTCAAAGTGTCTCATCAACTGACCGGATATATTGATTTTGACTTGAATTCAGGAAATCCTTAAACTGACCAAATCTATCAAACTTATACATATACATTTCATTTTCATCTGAGAATGGATACAGTTGTATGTTTGATTTCTTTACTAGATTTATTATTGTGGAATTGAATTTATTAAAACGGTTTGCTGTTTTTATTGGATGATAATTGGAATTATCTTTTTGTTTGTGGGATTTAATTTGAGTAATTACTATTTTTTATTTTTTTTTAATTTTAGCAAACAAGGGGAATGAAGAGGAGATGCCAAGGGACCGAAGAGTCCCCGATCTGGATAGATACGGTATTGCGTTTTTTTTTGTTCTTTCATCAATATTTACTCATATATATATATGTTTTCTTTTGTAGCCCAATCAAAGTAAACTGTTCACCTCCGTAAGTAACATAGTCATTTTCATTTTAAGTTTGATCAGTATTTTCATAAATAGATATAGTCCATTTTTTGGCCTCGCAAAGTTCGCATTGTACAGACCACTTACATCTTGTCATATATGTTTTAATACTGTGAATTATGTCAGTATATTCAATCTACATCACCCATAGCTTTGTTTTTCAATGTCAAAGTTAGATAAACATTAAAATAATGTGCCCAAAGGTCCTTACATATTGTTTGTCATTGTACTGTTCTGTGTTTTCAGACATCAGATAAGAATTCAACTGTTGGTGACCAACATAACTGGTCTTGCTTTGTAAGTTGTTTTCTTTCAATAACATTAACTGTAGAAAAAATTTATGATTAATAGTGCACATAATAAACATTCAGTTTCAGTGTTTTTTCCCTTCAACTGACATTTGTAATGTTACTATTATTTAACAGTATTTTGTAGTTGTTTATTATAAAAATGTTTGAACTAACATATACGAACAAATACATTACTATCAAAATGAAGTACTCTAAATAAGCCTTTTTCGTTCTGAAGGTTTGATCCTTAAAACGTTTTCCTTTCTGAAGGAAAATTGATATAAATCACTCAATATTGTACAGTAAAAAGAAATAAAAACAATCGAAACAAACATACAAACAGACATACAACAGTCTTTTTTTTTTCTTTTTCATTATTTTGCAGACCATCCGTTGGGAGGCGGAAGAGAACATGGTATGTTAGGTGCTATGTATTGTATAAGCAAGTCCGTTGGTGTTCTGTCATATACATATTACATGACTAGTATTGACATTCGTTTATACCATTTTGTATATGATTCAGTTAGTGTAAAAATTATGTCTCACTCAAATTTGACACAAATTTGTTTAAACGTAATTGGTATCCCATCCTTTGAATTTTTCGGGCGTACCTCCTCACACGAAGTTTAGCGTCTTTGACGGTGTTTACTTTGCCATTGACCACAATTTTTCCATTGGCAAATACCATACAATGTCCGCCAATCTTGGGTTGTTTCCACTCAACACCTGAGAATTTGCGAGGATCATAAATCCCACTGGAAATCGCCGAAGTCAATCGTCTCAAATTAATGTCGCAGTTCAAGTTTACGGTACACACGACGTTAGTTAACATTTTCGTTTTACCAGTTTGTGTAATCGTTAGGAATGCACTCTGAACAACGAAGAAAGCCCAACTGATTGGCGTGGTCGCTTTGAAATAAGCAAGGTTCAACACTATCCAGTTCAGGAATGGCCGATGTTATTTCGGTAATGGCTTCTTTCAAGCGTTGGTATTCGCTGGGTCTCAAACACAATCCTTTCTTACACGGTACGACCTCCTCGACCGGTTTCCAGTACAGACGAATGTCCACGCAAGGATTGTTCTTCTTGATTTTACAATAAACGTTTCCGCCCAAATGATGCTCGTACGACGTACGGTTGTTCAGAGCCTCGTCCACATTCTCGATAGTATCTACCAAACACTTCCAACGCATTAAAGGCAAACTGAAACCCTTCTTAGTGGGTCATTCACAGTCCCATTCTCGAAGATCTACTCGTTTTTCGCCTTTCCATTCGCAGACTTTAACGTTTCTATTATTACCCAAGGCGATGCAAACTTCCATACTATCCATACTGTTCAAGTTACCAAACTGATACTGCGAATGTTGAATAAAAAAAAATCGTCTCTTTTTATACAGAAAATATGACGTCATTAGGGATGGTCTATTAAATTTAGCGTGATTGGTTATTTCGAAATAACCGTCATTCTCAAGTGACGTCGGTACTTGATGACATTGTCTGTACTTGAAATTCGTACAAGTTGACGTTGATTGGTGGTATTTTAAATAAGTGGCTTATGTTCTTAATGACGTAAACGTATGACTCGCGGTCGCGTGGGCTATGATGATTCGTGATCACCTGACGTTGATGACTCACGGTCGCGTGGGCTACGATGACTCACGGTCGCGTGGGAATGATGACGTCACCCCACTTGAAAAACCACTTGAACCATTTCCTGAAATGGCCCTAAACCGGCGGGACTGTAGTAAGAGCATAGTGGGTGCAGGGGCGGTCTGGAATGTATCTAGTCAATTCACATTCAGGGTATAGATCCAGGTTTTAGCAAGGATGTCCGCAATTCAAGGTGAGTATTTTTTCGAGGATTTATATAGGCGCGCGCCCTGCCATCCTTCCTCTCCCCACTGAACCTAAGTTTAAGATTGACCTAGACGTGAGAATCATGGTTTTTAAGATAATTATGTGCTACTACCATAGAGACTTCATTCCTTTGCTTTCCTTTACTCAAACCCAGACACAGAAGGGTGACAATGCCAAGTTTGTTTTACTTCTGAATTTTGAATTCCGTTCGAAGTTTGAAGTCTGATAGATTGCACGCGGTGAGCTATAATTCCGTAATAAGGTCAAACAAAAAAAATGGTTTAGGGTAACATGCCAGAAAAAAGTAGGTAGGTAGGTACGGATTTATATATATATATATATATATATATATATATATATATAGGAACATTGCATTTTATACCCAAAAGAGCCTTGAATTTTATATTTTTCTGGTAAATTTGGAAAATATAGATAGGGTCGGGTTATCCTAAACACACATAACTTTTTGCAAGGCCTAAGATGAACGCTCATATAAAATTAATTAGAATTGAACAAAGCAGGTTTTGTTCACCCACACCCACCCACCCACATACCCAACATGAAATAATAGTTTTCATTACACTCTTCTTAACTTATTTATCAATTTAATATTGAATAAAATTGTCTCACTAACAAACCTGAGATTATATTGAGAGAGAGAGAGAGAGAGAGAGTTGTCGATAAAACGAAGAAGTTGTGTGTGATTCTAGCTAGCAGATTGTTAGCTTTACTGGCCGAAGGCCAGCAGAGCTTATGGGATGCCGAGTTGTCCGTCGTCCGTCCGTCCGTCCAATGTCTGTTTGCCCGTCCGTCCATTAACTTTTACCTGACAACCGATTGTGGCTAATAACTTTCAGAGTATATATGGTTCAGAACAATAACTCTTCGTACACATCTTCACTGAGTCATCATCTGATAAAGGCCCATAACTCGCGGGTTAATATTTTTCTCTGATTAATATGTTTTGAGTTATTTCCCTTGGAAACAGGTCTAACCTGGAACTTAACCTTGCCAATAACTTTCAAAGTGTAAGGTCTACAACAATGAACATTAATGTTGTACGCATCTTCAGCATGATTCAGTGAATACATCTGATAAAGGCCCATAACTCTGATTCATATTTGTTTGAATTATTTCACTTTGTAAACGTTTTAAACTGGATTAAGCATTTTCTAATAACTTTCAAAATATAAGGTTTATACCAATGAAACTATCTACACATCTTCAACATGATCCAACGAAAGACCAATAATACTTTGAACCATATGATTTGAATGCTTTCACTTTGAAAAAGGTTTAACCTGGAACTATACATACCTTGCCTTTTAATATAAGTGATTATGGATAATACCTGGCAAAGTATTAGGTCTACAACAATGAAACGAAGGGCGTATATGCCCCGCTAGGCGGCGCTCTTGCTATTTAATTTTGACATTTGTGATAAGGTGTGCATCTTATAGTGCTATCACGTTGAAGTCATATATTTAGGCATCAATGATTTCAAAACCAATTATTATAGAATTTGCCATCTCAGATTGGTACCGACCAACCTCATGGCTTAAAACATGTAAACTTTGAAATAGCATTTGAGAAAAGAATCTGCCATACATGGAAGATAACGATTTAAAAATAAAAGATTTTTTTCCTACCTAATCTGAAAAAATGTAAGGTCGGGTTTGGGCAAACTAAGATGTATTTAAGATTGGCCTAAACTGATATCCTATTGGACTTTAAGTTGAAGGAAGTGGGCAATATATTATAACCACAAACATGGACAATACGTGCTAATTACCAATCGATTAATTAATGTTCCTATCGTTTCAGATCAATATGTATAACGTAAACAAGTAGATAAATTCTTATCAATTCATCACATTATTATTTAGTAACGATAATGACGGATGGCAGATAACGTCGTATCAGCGAATGTTATCACAGCATACTTTAGGTCCTTGACCTTTAACTGTAAAAGATCCGTGAAGCTTTTAGTACAACATTAATATTATTATCTCGGAGCAAGAATAAGGCCACTGGTTATTCAGGCAGATGGGTATTCAAATTCATTTGGTCATGTTTTGTCATATTCATTAAAGGTCTTCGTCATCACCCCTGTATTGTTTTAGGTGCTGATTGAGTGATGACAGAAAACAATGGTCGCCGCTCCAGCAAAACATAATTTTAATCAACTCTGCAGTTCTGCAGATGAGAAGGTTCCAGGCCCATTCTGCATTTTTTTTTAATTATATAGCGGAAATTCCCCAGTTGCGTTTCTTTTTCACTTTAGTATATTTAGTTTTATATATTCTATCAATTGTTGTTTTTAAAGCTTTATTTTGTTTGGTTGCGTCCTGTGAACGTTACACTGTGATCGACTTTTTCATCTCTGCATCTACTTCTATAAACTGATTATCTAGTCTCTCATAATGCGCCCCGTGTGGTTCCCGGGCAAATAATAGGGCCACTGCAGATCTCATTAGAGGGGTAGGCAGATGGCTAGACCCCCTCCCCCCCAAAACACCCCCCCCCCCCACCCCCACCACTGACACACACACACAAAATCATGTTTATTTAATCAGTTTTTGTTCATGCTCATTAAAGGTCTTCATCATCACCCCTGCATTGTTTCAGGTGCTATCTCGCTAAAATCACTAGGACAGCGGCAGAAAAACAATAAACGCGGCTCCAGCACAAATGGAGCGGCTACAATAGAATTTGCAGTAACTCTGCCAATTCTCCATATTTTATCTCGATGTAAATGGAGGATGAGCCTGACATGTTCATTCCTGTTAGGCGCCATATAACCTTGCATGTGTCGGTGTGCCTTAAAACAAAGTCCAGACTCTATTGTGCCCATCGCGTCAGGTATACCTTGACGTGTTCGTTGGCGGACGGACTATAAACCTTAGAACTACACACACACACACACACTGTGCCTTAAAACCCAATTCAAAAACTCTCATAATGCGTTCAACAGTACTTGTGACCTTTCTGAAATCTGTGAAGATTTGATCTTCGATTATTCTGCTATCACTTACATCTTCTCACGTATACATATCTAATCACACGAATGCATATCTAATCGGCCAAGAGCCGGTGATCAATCGTTCGATGATATATTAAATGAGTGTTTGTCAGTGGCAGTCGGAAGCAGATAAGAAATTATCCTGCTGTTTACCTTCTCATGACGAGTTTCCGGATTGGTTCAAACTCATAGGGAAGAACCGGATTGTTGTTTGTTCATATACATTTTCAAGGGTACAGTTATCTCTGACATTTTCCCATAGTCGAATCAGGCAGATCCACACAAAATAGGGTTAAAAAAGAAGCTTGAAAAAATAATTTACGACGCAGTGTATGACTTCATAAAAGTATAAGGCGTCGAAAGTCAATACGTGTCATGTGACCTACCGCGTTATGTGACAAAAACGTAACGACATGGTCGACGCATTATGTGACTCAGGTCATACACTGCGCAAAAAGTAATAAATTGCACCATGCCAGTGAGTTAGTGTCGATTCTTACGGATGGCGGGAGGTATACATTTTTACAAATCTGTATATACTCGTATATGTTGCCTATAACAATAATGCAAATCACGGGAGCGACCATAGAGAGAGTACATAGGTTAATCATTAGCAATTGTTCGATATCAGTTTCTGATATAGATTTCTCCCACACAGTGACATTCACTGTGGTATGACATTCACTTCGGTATGGCTATGAAAGGGAATACCTATGATGGTCAGTATCAAACCTCGTAACTTGACGTGTGACCAATGGATAGTACAACATCAACAACAATTTCAAAACATCTGTCCCTGCCAACCCATAAAGCAATACTAACTTGACCTTTCTTTTGAATTTGCTTTATTCTGACTCTGCATCACCCTGTTACCACAGCATGGCACAGGGTTTAAATAATCGAGGTGTTTACACGGTCTACCAATTCTCAAAGCAGAAAAAATTAGGCCAACCATAACCTAATTCATTTTACATGACCTGCCATTTCTTGAAACAAAAATTAGACCGACCATAACCTTTTATTTTACATGGCATGCCATTTCTTGAAGAAGAAAAAAATAGGCCAACCAAATCCTCTTATTTTACATGGCCTTCCATTTCTTGAAAAAAATATATAGGCCAACCATAACCACAAACAAGTTAGTGTCATAACCAACATGTTTTATACCAATCTATGTTCCAACAAGCTTAAAAACTAAAAACATTGGATTTCATAGAGGTTTGTAATGTAAGAGTTTGCATTTATATGGTGAACAAAGCATTTCACATCATGATGTCAATAATATATTTAGGAAGACGTACCTCAGGAAATTGCATTCCCCATTCATGGATTTTTCCCCAATTTAGGCCAAACGGTCCCTTCCCCAAAACTGGTAAAAAGACCCTGGCTCAAGAAAAAATGTTGTTTTTTTATTTACATACATGTATTTCAAGTCATATCTCTAGGATCCACGGCTCATTAAATAGCAACATTGCATTGAATATCTACATTTACTTTATTTATTTATATATTTTCTTTTAAAAGAAATGGCGTTCATTTCAAATAAACTTTCTTGTTCAAGGAGATATACACACACACACTGTAAATACACTGACAGTAGTGGTCTAGCTCTCTGTAACAGAGTCATGCATGGGGGACTTAACTTATACATTAGCATTTCTCGTTTATGGGTATTTTATTAACGTAAAATAAAAGGAAACGGCAACAAGCTCACTACCTACATTTGAAACCGCATAAAAGTCGAAAAAAAAGGGGGGGAAACGTGAATCAATTCTTTAAACTATTTAGTTAAAATACATTCAAACCTCGTCTTGAAAAGTTGAACTGAGCGAGTCGACTATATTGAAACATTAAAGCTACATTAGCCGTAAATTGTAGCTTACGTTGACAAACATTACACAACTACCATTATTTAATATTTACTGAATAGAAATAAGATTTGTTTGATGGAATTCAATAGCGGTAGAAAAAAGTACCAATCTCCAAGCACAAACTAAAATTACGCTTGCGGGTAAGACGAATGCGTTCCCAATTGAGCTATACGGGAAAGTTATGTGATGCAAGACAATTGAATTGAATTGAATTGGATTTTATAGTCGCACCAACAGCTAAGGTCATATGGCGACTTTCCAGCTTCCACTGGTGGAGGAAGACCCCAGGTGCCCCTCCGGGCAATTTTCGTACACGGGCGGGCACCTGGGTAGAACCACCGACGTACCGCAAGCCAGCTGGATAGCTTCATCACATAAAGATTCCTAGGCCCCTGAGGGATCGAACCTACAGCGGTGAGGAGCAAATGATTGCAAGTCAGAGACGTTAACCACTCGGCCACGGACGCCCCTGATGCAAGACAAAAAACAGTTTCTACTATAATCAAAACCTAATTCACTATTCTCACGTTTCCATGTAATACATTTTACTGAATACAAACCAGACAGTAAATTTGCTTGTGCTCAATATATGCATTGCTTAGGACAGTGCCCCTTTATAAAGTACCAACATACACAAGTTAATTTACAAATTTTAAAAAAAAAAATATATGGTAAAAGATTTCAGTAAATTAATTGTATGTTTATAGAGCCAATAAAAATAATACATCTGTTTACTGACTCTGACTGTAACTCCACCGACTCCGTTAAAGGGCGTACATCAGGATTTTTCTAGAAACAACTTAAATTATAAAAATGTTCCATTTCATGATAAAACACTTATATCAATCAAAATATGCTGTTAGAACAATGTTGTTAATGTCTAAACTTTGAATACACCATATAGCTAGGACGGAATCAGACGTAAAATGCTGAAATTAACCATGGTGCGTCACCTAGGATAGCACATATTACTGTGCTGAATCAATTTCTGTGCAATACAGGGATCATTTTTAGGCTCATTCATTATGTTTTGGTCATGTAGGATAGAAAATGTTAATATTTGTCAATTTTAAGTCGGACACTTAGACCCCCATAAAAAGCCTGATGTACTCCCTTTAAAGGGACACACGGCAATCTTCTCTTTTCTTTCACACTCACGGCGTCCCGTTAGTTTTTCTATAACTTGCATTTGTTAATTACATGAATATTATAAAGAACAGTGTTTGGATGTTATTAGCTGTTGATACTATATCACTAATAAATACAGTAGGATGGTAGAAGAAGAAGAAAAAGTGAAAACTCAAAAATGTCATTTAATTATATGCAAGCAGGTGTAATGTCAAAATGATACTGGATAAATAAATCCAGACGCTATAATTTCCATGCTTGAAAAACACTTCACGATTGCCATGTTTCCCTTTAAAACACTGGTATCTCCTTGTTTTATTTGGATTAAAAAAAATCTGAATTATCCTGACTTTAACTTTGAAAAAATAAAAATAAAGTATCAAGCCGACGTACCCACAGGTGTCCGATGAATGGATGGTAGATCTTACCTAATTAGTGCATTTTCTTTATTATTCAGACAAGTTGTTGCCATTTTCACAAATTGCATGGTTACAGTATACAACTAATAGAGCCAAGTGATGAACAATAATTTCAATGGATTATCTTGAACTACATCCACATGAAGAAAGACATGATGCTTATTACACCAACAAAAAATGCCTGGATCATCGGTTTTCCTCCTGCATAAATACCACTTTCATCCGGGCCATTGAGAGTGATGTGAAAGAAAGTATAGTTGCTTGTTTCGTACTCAAATTCAATAAAAAACAACATCCATTGATAAGTTGAAGAAATACATAGTTTTATTGAACATATCCATAACCATACATAACCAAGCATGAGCTATGTTTAAAAAAAAGGTTCCAAATTGAAAAAGGGAAAAAAAAGGAGCGTACATGTGACAAGTATTGAGTATGAAAAGGTTTAATGAATTTAGTTGATCTTGGTGTACATGAATAGTATTTAAAATATTTATAAAATGAATGCTTTAATGTATTTTTCCCCATTTGTATGAAAAATCACGCTAAAATTCCAATTGTGATGGTATGTGTTATGTTCTCAAGGAATAGAAAGAAAACATTGTCTGGCGTCCTGCACACTTTAAAGGAACACACGACAATCTTTATTGTTTTAAAACTCGCGGCGTTCGGTTAGTTTTTCTACATAACTTGCATTTGTTCACAACGTTTTTTTCCTTATATACGTGGTACCGAAAAACGGTTCCATTCCCAAATTGCTTTTGTGTGATAGAGAACTATTCCCAATTTAAGGCTAAATGACGCGAATTTTCCCAATTGAATGGGTACCGGTACCATTCCCAAAAGGGTGGAAATCACTGTAGCTATAAGAATAGTATTAAGCAAATTGTCTTCGAATATTTCTGACTTGATTCTAGTGTAGTAGGAGGCTAAAGGAAATCCTAGCGCTGGCCTAGTGTACCAATAATATATTTAAACCTATGGTAGAAAAACGAAGAAAAACTAAAACTCAGAATTTTATTCAGTGTATGCAAGCATGATTATACTGGATTATAAATCGGTAGTAATGCTTTATAAAAACTTCAAGATTGTCATGTGTCCCTTTAAACCTGCAACCTTACTTTGAAAAGCATGTTTCATCATCTAACTTGCATGACCTATTTATCATAATTCAATAGTGTAAATAAATATGCAAGTATTATCCGTTCAGCTTGGTTTGCAATCGGAATTGCCGCGTCGATTTCTGTTGCCATTAAACATGACATGATAATGTCATGTCATTTATATATATATATATAGGCCACTACATTAATAAATGTATCCAGTTCTTGTCAAGTTATTTTGTTCAGTACTACTGACATGTCCAATAACTCTGAATTTCATTTGGAGGAGTTATGCCCTATTTCATAAAACTTTAACCTCAACCTAACCATAACTTGTCAATATATAGACCTATGGTCACAAAACTTTATACATATTTTCCTTATCAGTTATTCAATGCAGAGTTGTACCCATTCTTGTATCTACTTGCGTAGCATGGCAGACGCTTAGAGATCACTTTGTCGTCCGGCACACATTAACATCACACACATCTTCATCTTGCCCCAGGAGATGTTGTTACACATGTCCAATAACTCTGACTTTCATTTTAGCATAGGTATGCCACTTTTCATAAAACGTTAACCTGCAATCTAACCAAACTCGTAACTTGGCAAAATACTGGCCTATGGTCATAACATGTTATACAGTTCTTCCTTATCATGTATCTATTACAGAGGCATGTCTCTTTTCATTAATTTAAAAATCTGCTCCATAATTCATGAAGGATTGCAACCCTTGTCTTCAAGCTTCTATAATTAGATTGTCTTTGCTGAAATACATGTAAGCATGTGGCCGGCAAAACAGTTCCATGGAACACTCTTCTAGTAATAAAACTTGAGTAATTTAAAGATCTGGAAATCTCGACCACTCGGCTTTTTATTTTGCTAAATCATAACTATTAGTTTAAAGGGGGTTATATTGATATCAGTTGCACATCCAATTCAAATAAAGTACTATGTTAACAAAACAAGACATTATAAGCGCCGCAAAGCATCATATGAATTAGTATTAATGAGTTTAATGAATCAAAAACTAGTCAAGTCGTCTAGTTTTCCAGTTTAAACCATTTGATCAACAATACTCAAATCGTTCCGAACATGGGCCTAGTTTAGCGTAAATTTACATTGAAGCATTAGGGTTAATTCGTATTTGGAATGACGGCTATACTTCTTCCAGATCACCTCCAGTTCCTTTAAAAAATGTTTCTGCTCCATAAAGCATGAATGATTGCACTCTCTGACCTCCGTGTTACTGTAATAGACACAGGTCATCCAGTGAGCGGGCCCTTTTACTGAAGTCACATTTCAGATAAAATGAGGTATTACAATTAAATGGAGCATACTGTCTTTGCCCTGGGAGTCTGTTTAAGTACAGTTTTATTAAACATGACAGATATGTAACAATTTGCGCACCAGTGACCTCCGAGAGCAAATGTGTGCACTCTGGTGACATGTGTCTCCCATGAAACTTAAAAAGAGTATTATCACAAAACTGAGTACATAACGAGTTCCGTTGAGTACATAACGAGTTCCGTTCTATCATAAATATATCATGCTCTTGTTATTTTAAAACTCCCATCTTAAATTAGTGTTTACTCTACTTTTTCAACCAATCAGTTGCCTCCGTATTTCAAGTACTTGCACCAATTATTCATGGAGATTTTACTATCACCACTCTTCACGATTAAGAGTTTGATCTATATAGAGACTACAACCTTTTGGACAACACTGAGTCGGATAGAGGCTATGAAGAAAAATCGTCACCATTCAGAAATCGAAAGGGGGGTAGCGAAGGGACCGACCGCAGCAAAACTATATTTGGGGTAATACTAAAGTAGGGATAACAACTGATCCCCGCTTGATTTATTTTTCACAAACTAAACATAACATGTC
The DNA here is from genome assembly GCA_037043455.1 of Cyrtodaria siliqua. Taxonomy (NCBI): domain Eukaryota; kingdom Metazoa; phylum Mollusca; class Bivalvia; order Adapedonta; family Hiatellidae; genus Cyrtodaria; species Cyrtodaria siliqua. The sequence goes on from JAWPHD010014641.1 coordinate 15,896, forward strand.
ATTTAAAAAGAAAGGAAGACCTGTGTACATCTCACAAGCCCACGCGTCTTCTAATGACGAAATTAATTTATTTTGCTACCCGGCGACTGTTCGCATAGCTGTCAAGACCCAGTGGATGTCAAGAGTGATATGGGGTTCCAAGGGGCCGTTGTTCCTTGGGTTGTAGGGTCAAGGTTGGCGGGGCGCAGGAAGTCCGAGATGGTCTGTGGTACAATTTAATAGAATTTATTTGTCACAAATAATGATTTATCTTATTTTTAACACACATTTCAACACACATTTCAACGTCAAAGAAAAAAGGAAATTGAGCATATTGGGTGGAGAAATTGAATGGGTGAACTACATTTTATGAAAAAGAAGTCGGCAACAAAAATATTTAGGCAAACTATTCAGAACGCGTGAGAACATAGAACGTATGCGTGTGAGCGTGATTTAACACAAAAATGCGTGTCTGACGCTCTATGGCCAATGCGTGAGACTTGACAGGTATGTGTTCGACGAAATGTACGATTGGTAACCTAACGGACCCCTTCCTATAAGGTGACACTCTCCTATAATTGTAATCCCACTGGGAGCTCGACATGTTTACAAGTGAGAAGGTGTCGATGCTTACGGATGGTAGGAGGTATACAGTACTGGTTCTACTCAGGACATACACACACACACACACACACACAAAACACACACACAATAATAGGGACTGTCATATATAGCCTAACAATGTGCTGAAAATGACGTAAACATCATTCAACCAACCATCAACCTATAACTGGAAGATGATGCCCCGCTTTAGCGCTGTCAGTCACAGATACACAAGAATCAATAGTCTGTAAGTAGGTCAAGCTCATTTTCATTGACGTTTTTAGTATGAACATGTTTTTCCATGCCATTTGAAAGTTGTATGATGTATTAAACGAGAAATCAAACGACCAGACAAGGGTAACACTATATGCCATGGAGGGGTATCTAAAGGACGACCTCTGTCAACTGGATCCGAGACTGAGTCTCGGCTGAGGCACGATCGTTTTACCACATGTTTTATTTCATTGGGATCATTGTAAGACCCACTTTTGTGTGATTAGACATTCAGGCATTCAGATCAGTTTAAGCTAGATGTTGTTTTTTTAAATCACAGTGATGATACCTGTAATTGATTTGAGTTAGAGGCCTCGGTAATACAGTGGATAAGGTGTTGCACCTAAGAGCTGGGCTCGACCCCGGGTGATGGCATGTTTGATGGGAATATTTATCTCCATCTGAGGTTGTTATTCGAATCAATAAACCCATAGTTCATATTGTTTGAGTCTATAATCCAATTTGTTTTGGGGTGGGGAAGGCGGGAGTGGCGGGGATGGGCGCGGTTGGGGGGATAATAGCCTATGGTGTTTCTTTTTAAAGGGCTCCCCGACCAAAAACAAACAACACATATAAGCACACGCATCCTTGAGAATTGAGATGGCAAAAATTGTCCGCTTACATATTTTCACCCTGTGAAACTTTTAAAACCCCATGTGACGTCACATTTCTTGTAACTTATGGACTTCGGGAAAACACGGTATTGTGATTGTTGCAATGTTTTTAATAAAATTAGAATTTAAAATATCTGTCATGTGACCGATTTATTTATAAACATTTAGCTGCTGGTTGACATCTTGTTCATTACCGTTTATAAGCTAATTTCAGAATGTATCAGTGAGCTGACCTCTGTTTACTCATATGCCTTGTAGCACTACACAAAAAAACGTTCGAAAAGCTTGCGTAAACTGGTGACCAAACGTCTTTTTGGGTAGCAAAAAGTACTTTTTTCAAATTTTCTTGAAAATTTAAATGCTGCTAGAGGAAGGTTTTAACTCATCGTCATCGTTTTTTCTCGCTGTTGGTTTAAACAATATTTATTTCATAATGTTCACATATATTATATACACATTATAATAGTAAGGATCTGAAAACAAGCTTATCAAAGCTTATATAAATTCATCTATTTTCAGAGAAGTCACATTTTGATATGCTGAGAAAATCTCAATAAAAATTGAATTACAAAATAAAAATAACTGAAGTCGTTCGATAAACAGCCGACATTTTCCTATTTTTTGTCGGAGATAATTTTTACAGTAACAGAACATAGACGGCACATTTTTTAAAAAGTACAATATGAAAATAATGGTTATTTTATAAGGAAATGGTTTGTATAAATTCTTTATGAATTTGAATATCAAAAAATTCTTTATGAATTTGAATATCAAAAAGGTGATTTTAAAAGTGTTCCAGTAGTGGATGAGACAAAATTCCTTGGTCTTATTTTCGACCGTAAATTAACGTTTATACCACACCTTAAATACTTGAAGGCCATTCGATCATTTGGTCTTCGTATTAAACCAAAATTAAGAGACTTAGTAAATGCCTAGAAATTGTGTTTTTAATAAAACAGAATAGACGAAACACGTAAAAACTTAAAATCCACTGTGTAACAAACCAATACATGTATTTGTTTATGTGTGTCGTCTTTGTACATTGCCAGCTGAATACAATTTACATATCTGGTGTCATTTTGACCGCCATCCTGAAATCTGCTCAAAATGCAGTTTGTTTACGTTTTTTGGGCGTGAAGTTTTTAAGTAAATATCCCTCCGCGACGTCTTGGCGCACCCACAGCCAATCTCAAATAAATACGCATACACAATCCCCATACACATTATATTAATACATGTAATAAGCGCAAAAAAATTGTCCGATAATGTTTGACCAATGAATGCCTTCTAGTTTGATCAAGTTTTGTGAGTGCTGACAGTCGTCAATTTAAATTGACGGCTGTGTAGCAGTCTAAATCCTAACATCTTAGAAAACGATAGATCGGTAAATTTATTTCGGCAAAAATATGGATGTACATAAATGGTTCAACAAGAAATCCGCGGATTCACATGTCTCGCCTAACGGGGGCGGGACTTAAAAATAAAAGATAAATGAAGCTTAAATGAAAGTTTGTAAACATTTTAATAACAAAAAACAATGGAGTTTACAGTTTGCTGACAAAATGCCATTCTATAAAAAAAAACATATTAAAAAAATAAATAAAAAAAACACAACATCAGCTCCAAAACGTAGGTCAAGGTCATAGATAAAATCCATGCGTTCAAAAAGATGCACTACTCAAGACACAACTATGTCAAAATAGAATGTTTTGTCTTCCAAAGATAGGTTTAAAGCATCTATCTAGTGCATAATTATAGTTCATGAGAAAATGATGTAAATGTAACATTTAAAGTTATCTGCCCTTTGGTGATGGTGAAGGTCACTTCCACATTTGCTTTGTCACGTTGCGATGTACCACCCAACATACAACTATAAGCAACGTTTGAAATGTCTAGTGCAAGCAGTTTGTGAGAAAATGACCTAAATGCAAAACTTGAACGTTGACGCCTTCGCCGCCGCCCCCGGAAAAGTAACACCTCTCGTTTTTTCTTCGAAAAGGCAAGACAAAAACAACACAATGCCTAAAATAAAGATAAAATGCATGCATGAGATATAAACCATGCTTTGCATCAAAACAAAAGAGAAAAATAATGTTCCCTTGTTTCCACTGTAGTCCTTATGGTTCGAGTGTTCCGATTTATCGCATCATCATAATGAAAAAACACAGCATATAATAGAAAAACACTGCATATCGTAAGAAATGCACCACGTATAAAGCCGTTTGTACCGAATATAATGCAATTGAAACCACTGAATATAAAGACGTATCCACCACGTATATTAAAATAAGTACCACATACAAAGTCAACAAAAGCGTTGCATATGAATACAAACCTACTTCATATAATGTTCAAAGGACCTCATATATTAGATAAACTACTGCATATATAATAACTGGACTGAATATAATTGTTTATCTACTACATACAATGACTTATCTATCGTATATAATGATTAATCTACTGCATATAAATACTTTTGTTCCACATATAAAGATTTATTTACAACATATAATTCAAAATGCACTGCATTTCATGAAAGACATATCACACATAAAGAGAAATGCACTGCATATATTAATCGGCAACATCATACTTGCCTTAAAGGAGATTTTATACACATATTGAAATTTAGAACATTAACTGTAAATTCATTATGAATTTCACCATTATAACTATACCTGTATGTATTGTATGTAAGAATGATAGTGATTAGTTGGAGTGTGTTTTGTGACAAAGAAACGTGAATGTGTGTACAATACGTATAATGTTATCAATTATGCCAGCATTGATTAAAGGTTATTATAACTTCGCAAAGAATATTTTGGCATTTTAGTACTTCTTATTACCTCCCTTTAAAAGCCGAGTGGTCGAGATTTCCAGACCAAATCTGATGGGTTCCTATGATTCGAAATGTCTCGATCTCGTAGTAATGTGTAAAACAATCTGCAAGGGTCATAACTCTGTAAATGTGATGAATAGACATTCAACAAAATTGTATTCAACAACGTTTTACTAAATATTGCAAGTTCGTTTTTTTTTTACTCAAGTCATTGCATTAAACGGCTGAAACTTTATCAAGAGCAACGACTCTGTAAAATGTAGAGCAACGACTCTGTAAAGCATAATATACGAGTTTGATTCTTGTCAAATCATCCATGGTCCGTCTAAATCAAACGGTCAAATCAAATTTGGTAACAATATAAATATATTTTAAGTTAAAACACGCTGTAATCGCTTATTTCGACGTAAGGATCATAATTCTGTAAAGTATGACCCCATTGTCCAACGTATAACACATGCTTTGTTTACCGAAATTGGTGAAAGCTAAACACCATTTACTTAGTTATTGCGTCAACGGTAGAGAGGTAGAGCAACGACTCTTTAAAGCATAATATCCGAGTTTGATTCCTGTCAAATCATCCATGGTCCGTCTGAATCAAAAATTCAAATACAATGCGGTAACAATATAAAAATATTTTAAGTTAAAACGCTGTAAGCGCTTATTCCGACGTAAGGGTCATATATAACTCTAAAGTATGTCCCCATTGTCCAACGTATATCACGTCGTATTTTTTCCGAAATTGGTGAAAGCCAGAGACCATTTACTTAGTTATTGCGTCAACGGTAGAGATTTGTAGGAATACGTAGCAGAACTCAGTACTGGTATTTCAACTACGGGTATAGTTCGCGATTTAGAAGCTCTTATGGAGTGCTGCGGTTTCTTGCATTCTAATGGATATCTAATTCGACATATATCCATAAAGGATATCCAGTTTGACGTATATCCATTAGAATGCAAGAATATATATATCCAATGGAAGGGCATTAACTAATTTTGTTAGAACTTTTAGCCCAACCCTTTTGCGATTATATACTGGCATTAAATATGTTTAAATCTAATGCAAGAAACCGCAGTATGCTCGCAGAGAAGTTCCGTTGATAAACATATTTGAGTTTGAAACATAATGCAAGGTTGACCGTGTAGACAGCGGAGATTTTGTTGTGGAATCTCTCCAAGACAATGGATGCCTCTAAGTCAGCATTCCACAAGAGTTTCTAAATCGCGCACTTTAAGTGGGCTGTTTGACAGATTGGTATGTACTTTCATTTTTGGTAAGGAGTTGTCACTGTTTTTGGTAAAAACCGATAGAAATTGCTCGACTAAGATCGTCTGCTTTTGTTTTAGAATCTGTGATAAGATTACCTTCCTGCGTGAGAGTGGCGCTGTACCTATGCTGTCTTGTTTTTTCTATTTGACGTATTTTTCGGAATGGTTGCCTGTTCTTTTCTAGGTGCCCTTCCTGGGTGACTATGTTGATGTGGCTCATTTGGCTCTCCTAAATGGTATTTTGCATTCTTTCTGGAACTGCATGTCTATCTTTGGTCCAGATATTACGGTTATTTGCTTGTTTGTGGATTCTTATTTTGTTATCTTTAAGAGAGTTTCGGAGGTTTTTGTTGACCCATGGTAGGGGAACATTTTGGAAGGTACATTGTTGTCCACGGATTTTTTTGTCTCGCCCACTCGCTACCAACTATCGAGACATAGCAGTCACTTTTCCGGCGGCGGCGACATTTTAAATCAACTATATCGCAACAACCGCTACTCGATTTTTTTCTGAAACTTTGTCAGATGCTTTGATGGGTCAAGGGACATCACGTAATACCAAAATTACCAAGGTCAAGGTCATATTTTATATTATCATATTTAATATCATTATTTTCCCAAACCTTAACCTTGGTTAGGTAACTTAACCTCAGTTAACTGTATGTGATTGCCTCATTTTCTTTGTTTGATACTTGGTCATATGTATTGTTGGCATTGGTGGACATCACTGAACGACAAAAATTACCAAGGTCAAGGTCATATTTTGCTTATTTTCCCCAACCTTAACCTTGGTTAGGTAACTTAACCTCAGTTAACTTTATGTGATTGCCTAACTTTATATCTTTGATACTTAGTCATATGTATGGTTGGCATTGGTGGACATCGCTGAACGACAAAAAAATACCAAGGTCAAGGTCACGTTTTGCTGTTTGGTTAGGTAAGTTAACCTCAGTTAACTTTTTCTGATAACTTTAATTTCTTTGTTTGATACTTGATCATGTGTATTGTTGGCAATGGCGGACATCACTGAATGACAAAAATTACCAAGGTCAAGGTCATATTTTGCGTTATCTTCCCGAAACCTAACCTTGGTTAGTAACTTAACCTCAGTTAACTTTATGTGATTGTCTCACTTTCTGTCTTTGATACTTGGTCATATGTATTGTTATATCCCCGCTAAACGAAGAGTTAAGCGGGGTATATCCGTCTGTCTGTAGACGCAACATTTTCCGCTCCAGAACTCCTCTCCCCCTGAAACAAATCTCTTAAAACTTCATGCGTGGACTGCCTGTGATGAGAATGACCCCTATTTATTCGAGGTTAGTAGGTCAGAGGCCAAGGTCACCATGACCTGATAATGACACAAATTGTCCACTCCATAACTTCTCTCCTTCTAAAGCAAATCTCATGAAACGTCATAGGTGAACTGCCTGTGGTGAGAGGATGACTCTATTGATTTTGAGTTTAGTATGTCAAAGGTCAAGGTCGTCGGGACTCGATAATGAAAAACCTTATCCGCATCATAACTCCTCTCCCCCTGAGGCAAAGCTCATGAAACTCCATAGGTGAACTGGTTGTGGTGAGAGGATTGCCCCTATTGATTTTGATGTCAGTAGATCAAAGGTCAACGTCACCAGCACCCGATAATGAAAATCAATGTCCGCTCCACAACTCCTTTCTCCCCGAGGCAAATCTCATGAAACTTCGTCAACTGCAAGTGGTGAGAGGACATCTATTGATTTTGCGGTCAGTAGGTCAAAGGTCACCGGGACCCGATAATGAAAAACCTTGTCCATTCCATAACTACTGTCCCCCTGAAGCAAATCTCGTGAAACTATTTAGGTGAACTGCCTGTGGCAAGAGGACAACCACTTCTGATTTTGATTCAGCAGGTAAAAGGTCAAGGTCACCGGCACCCGATAATGAAAAACCTTGTCCGCTCCGTAACTCCTCTCTTCCTGAAGCAAATCTCATGAAACTTCATAGGTAAACTGCCTGTGGTCAGAGGATGAACCCGATTGGTTTTGAGGTCAGTAGATCAAAGGTCAAGGTTACCAGGACCAGATAATGAAAAATCTTGTCCGCTCCACAACTCCTCTCCCCTTGAAGCAAATCTCATGCAACTTAATAGGTGGACTGCCTGTGATGAAAAAACCCTATTGGTTTTGAGGTCAGTAGGTCAAAGGTCAAGGCCACCATTACCTGATCTACAAAATCCCATTCCACTCAATCTTTACTCAAACAGTAGGGTGGGGAATGGGAAGGGACTGGTAGTGGGGGTATATTTTAAGGGCGACAGCTCTAGTTGGCATTGGTGGACATCGCTGGATGACAAAAAATACCAAGGTCATATTTTGCGTTATTTCCCCCAAACTTAACCTTAAGTAACAACCTTGGTTAGGTAACTTAGCTTCAGTTAGCTTAATGATTGCCTGACTTTATGTCTTTGATACTTGGTCATATGTATTGTTGGCATTGGTGGACATCGCTGAACGACAAAAAATACCAAGATCAAGGTCATATTTTGCATTATTTTCCCAAAACTACACCCTGGTTAAACCACTTAACCTCAGTATCTTAACTTCTTATTATTACTTCGCTTTTATTTGTTTGATACTTGGTCATATGAAGTATTGTCTTTGGTGGACATCATTTAAGCACAAATTTAATAAAATATTTCATATGCGGTTTGCCGCGGTTGGCAGCGGTTGGCAGGACACCCTCAGACCGAGGTCTTTTTGTAGTACCTTGCCTATTTCCGAGGAAATGTTGTTGCAATCTGTTAGGATCGATTCCCAGTTAGCGTTGGAGAATTGATATGTGTTCCTGGTTTTTGGTTTTGTGTCTAAGAGTCAACAATAACCATGATCATCCCAGGAACAACAGATGATTTGATCAGCGACAGATTAGTCATGCATACAAGGTCGAGAAGCTTATCATTGCGGGTAGGTTCCTCATGAATGTGGACTAGACTAAGTGTTGTTGGATGTAACTATATTGGACGTTGTGGTCACTAGATACAGTGAGTAAGTCCCGATTTATATCCTTGCAGTTGAACTATCTGCATAATTTTAATGCTTAGATTTAAAGGCGTTCAAGAGTTCAACTGAGTCAGTAAGCTTAGCATTCTAGTTTGTAGGAAATATATCAGAATTGTGAATGGCATTTCCTGATGTAGTTACCTGGTTTGACGCGCTTATTTTACATTTTAAGAGGCATAACTCAGACACATCAATAAACTGAGTGTGCTCATTGTCGCATTGTCGAGACTATCGAATTTCTTTATGCTACAGATGATTTTAACAAATATAGTGAAAGTAGGATGCCAACTTTCATATCAGATTTTGTTAAAATACGATACCTTTTCCATAACGTAAAACATAAACCTGCTTTTACAAAGGTTTGGCCTTATTGGTGAATTCAAATTTATTTCCATAGAGATTACAAGGGACCTTGGAACTTGTCACGTACTCACGAACCATTGCTACCTTACGTACTCACGAACGATTGCTACCTTATGTACTCACGAACCATTGCTACCTTACGTAATCACGAACCATTGCTACCTTACGTACTCACGAACCAAAAGCTATCTTACCACCGATTTTCTACCAACAAAATTGATAAATGCTAGCTATTAAAAAGCAATGTACGTAAACAGCAAATGTACATTTCATTGCTTGCTTATTCCAGCCAGTTGTAAAACATACAGCTCTGTAGATGTTTTCTGCTTGAATGTTCAAAATACTTTTTTTAAAGTATACATTTCCTATTTTGATTGGGTGTGTTCAGACTGTATTAAACTTAACTGTCCCTGGTATGTTGGTGGTAAATTTCATCTAACATATTCAACACTTTCTAGCTTAATCACACGTTTTAACATAACAAATAAGCTATGGCCTGTGGGGTCAGTACGTAAAGTACAAATTGTATTTTAATGACAAGTCATAACTGTAACAATTGGGTTGGCAATTGCACATATATTCAATTGGTTGTTTACTTCCTTGTCGATAACACCTCTTCTGTCTCAACTTCCCAACGATCTCTTTACATGACAAGATTGATATCGGCACACCCTTTTTGCATGTAGTATTTTTAAATTGATAAACAGTACAAACAAATCATTTATCAGATAACAATTCTTTTATTGCGAAGTTGGAAATATTATTTAACATGGCAATATACATATATATAGAACAAGAAATTCACATGTCTCGCCTAATGGGAGCGGGATTTAAAAATAAAAGATAATTGATGCTTAAATGACCAATGGAGTTTACTGTTTGCTGAGATGACATTTAAGTACATTTGTTTAAAAACAAAATGACATTCTATAAAAAATAATAATAATCAAAAAATCAAAAAAAACATCAGCTCCAATAAGTAGGTAAAGGTCATAGATGAAATCCATGCGTCCAAACAAGACACAACTATGTCAAAATAGAATGTTTTGTCTTCCAAAGATTAAACTATAAACTAGGTTTAAAGCATCTAGTGCATGAGAAAGTGATGTAAATGTAACAATCGAAGTCATCTGCCCTTTGCTTGGATGGTGAAGGTCACATCCATATTTGCTTTGTCACGTTGCAATGTACCACTCAAGATACAACTATAACCAAAGTTTGAAAGGTCTTAGTGTATACAGTTTGTGAGAATGAATGAATGGAGTTTGATGGCACGTCGACACATAAACAGGTCATATTGTGCGCAAAAACCGATGAATCATGAAAGAATGAAGTAGTAATTAAAAATAATGTAAACAAATTAAGATAAAACTACCTACAAATAAGGGTGAGAAAGTGACCTAAATGCAACTGTTGAAGGTAAATAGTATCTGCCACTTGCTTGGAGGGTCAAGGTCACATCCACATTTGCTTTGTCATGTTGCAATGTACCACCCAAGATACCACTATAAACAAAGTGAAAGGTCTTGCGCATTAAGCTTGTGAGAAAATGACCTAAATGCAAAACTTGAAGCAACACCTATGTCTCTTTTCTTCTTCGAAAAGACGAGACAAAATATAAACATAAAATGAAAAAAGTTGCAAGTCAATCTGAACCAGCAGATATGCACATAAATTTATGAAAATACCAATGCGGGAATTAGACAGTCAACAATGACAATAGGATTGGGAATTGAACAGAACCTGGGATTAGCATGGGGATTATAAGAATCTTTCATGGGTATCCGGTGAAGATAGGGAACTCCAACCTGAGGTATAAGTGTTTTTATCTGAACAGAGGCTCTGCCAAGGTTCCAATTAAAACGCTTATACCATTGTTTGGTTAATGTTTCTTGAATTGAATTGGGTTTTAAAGGACACCAACACATGAAAAGGTTATAAATATGGCATCTAACAGGCATAAACATGCCAGGCTCATCTTCCATGTACATCGAGATAAAATATGAAAATGGGCCTAGAACCTTCTCACCCTGAACTGCAGAGTTGCTGCAAATTCTATCGTAGAAACTCCATTTACACTGGAGCCACGTTTATTGTTTTTCTGCCACTGCTCTTTTGATGCGAGCGAGATAGCACCTGAAACAATGCAGGGATCATGTTGAAGACCTTTAATGAACATGAACAACAAATGATAAAATGAACATGAATTTGGGGGGGATTCTACCCCTCTGCCTACCCCTCCAAAGGGATCTGCAGTGGCCCTATTCTTTGCCCCGTGACCAAACGGGGGCACCCGGGAACCACACGGGTCAGTGTTGGGAACTAAAAAACTATTTTTTGGTAAAAAGTGTGTTTGTCTTCAACTTTTTTTTATTTATTTTTTATTTCCCCAACACCGATACTTCCACCAGTGGCCTCTTGCAGGGTTTTCATATTTTGTAATAGAACACCAATGCAATATAAAACCCTAGTTTATTATGTCTCTAGTATAACTGGTTGGAGTATCAAGTCATGTGTTTATGCAGTGGCGGCATCACTATAAATGTGAACTCCTTTCATACATTCATATAACTTTGTAAATGCGGTGTCATGAAGAAGACCTTGAATGAGCATGATAAAAAATGACAAAATGAACATGAAAGGGGGAGGGGTGGTCCTACCCCTCTGCCTCTAGTGGGAATTCCAGTGGTTGTATTCTACCCCGGCCACCACGCGTGGACCTCTTTGGATTGGCACTCATAATACTTTCAGGCCTTGAATTCACCAACCATTCTTGAGATTACTATCTGACTTAAGCCCAAGTATGCACATTTCATTCATAAACATTTCTATAAGTTTAAAGTATAAATACGATAAATGAATAGCAACTTCATATGATTGTTTATCTTTGAAGGTCATCAAAATATTTGTAAACGAAATTTGATTACTTGAAGAATGGTTGGTGAATTCCAGGCCCATTATCCTGCAGTCCCTTTAGGTAACTGTCTGCAGATAAATCATACAATAATACACAAGATTTGAAATAAGCACTATAATCTAACCTACAATAAGCCTTAAATAATCAAGTTGTTTTTACCATCTACTTTATGCCTTTCGCACTCCTGTAAAATTCTGTATCTTTAAACATGTCTAATATTGCATACAGCCCTGTTACAAAAATGAATATCTCAGAATAAAAATAACAGCTAAAAACAATTAATAAGCACCAAAATGGTGGTCATGTGCAGGACAGCTAGCCCAAGCATGACCGACTACAGGTATAAACATTCATAAATGGTCTGGTCCTAGTCAGACATATACTGCATACTATATCTTGTAATACTGTATACCCCTGATTAAAAATGCGAGACTTTTTGAATTAATAAAGTTTGCCAACAACATTAGTCGATTTCTTTCTTCTTTTCTATGTTGTATATCAAAGTTGAACCATAAAGCCTGTTTTAAAATGAATTAATATACATTAGATTAGTAGTTTCAAAAGATGGCAGCTATGCATATGTTGTAGATGTGCTTTATAGATATTTGTTCATGTTGGCATGAACCGAGAGTATATCGACCATCATAAACTGCGAGTGTCTATCCAGACAAAATCCATGACACGGAGCAAAACAGTTTTTTTTTATATTTCGATCATATCTTACAGTCTTCATCAGTCAATCTGACTACTCACAATAAACTACATAATAGTAGTTTAAACTGAGTAATCAAGATTAAACAATACAAATACACAGGACCATGTAAAACGATGAACAATGATAATAAGGTATCCGAGATATTCCTGAAGCAGTCGACTCATCCACATTTAAATAGATAGGTTTACAAGAATTTTCCCCCATTTTCCCTCTGACATTTATTTCATCCCTTTTTTCCAGACACTTACTCTTTTTCCCTTGAAAACTGCTGCAGCAGTAACGTTTCTGTTATTTTCTGATATTACAGCAGTAACGTTTCTGTGTTATTTTCTGATATTACAGCAGTAACGTTTCCGTGTAATTTTCGGATTAATATCCCTTTCAGTCTTTAAATAATTTGGTAAAAAAAAGAAAACTGATTGTTTAATTTCAGTATGTTTTAAAATCTAACTGAGCTTTACGTTTTACCAAAGTAACAATAAGTATTTTGCTGCCTCCTCGGGTGAATACATCATCAAATATTAAAAAGGGCTCTACCCTATATCTTGATGTCCACCAAATCCTAGCCATAAAGAGCACTATGAAAAGGGTAAACGGCAATTATGATACCCTTTATATGTAAAACCCGTTATTATTTAAAAACGATTAACTGAAAAATTGATTTTAGCAATTTCATTTGTAACTGTTTTAGTGAAGTTGATTGCGGACATTTTCTGTATAGTATTTGTTTATTATCGAAATTCTTCCGGATATTTTTGTCATTCAACTGGAGAGCATTATGTATGTCCGAGCATCGTAAAAAAGGTAAATCAGGCATGGCAGCCTTTTTTATTCAAGATTTTATTTTGATCCTATATTTTAAAATACAGAAAAACATTTTAACAATATAACACGTTTCTTCACAGAATACTCATAAAATAGCGGTTGTTTACATCAAAGTTCAGTAATATTGAGTATTTAATATTTTATATTATAATGGTATAGATTTAGGAAGAGCCTCTATAATTATAACTTCATTGTTTTCATCCAACCACATCATTTGACCTGCAGCGTACCTTTGTTTGATCTATTTGTAAAGTTATTATTTCTCGTGCACATATAATGATAGGTCCCTTTTTTAAACCTAAGGACTGCTCCCTTGTATGATGCAGGGGCATTATCCAGCTGATTATTAAGTAGTGATGTCTTGGTCTCCACGATATAGTTGGCATGTTGTGATTCTGGACACGATGTCTTCTTAAAGCATCTGCAAAATACAATGCATAGTTTGCTGGTTTTTTTTCATTCTTTCTGCCTGACAATCATATGGTTATGAATTATTAATATCTCCTTTAATAAGTGCTTGTATTTTAAAAGAATACATATGTAGGAGTGCTTAGAACTCCAGCGTGCCGTAGATTCTATACACATTATGTATACACTGCAGTTAGCGTTTCAGCATTCTGACCAATCACTGATCTTCTTTTTACAGGTACAGCTACTTACAGATGTACCAACATTCAAAATTTGACAGTTAGGAATAATAGTTTTGCTCTAGAAAGTATGGAAAATAAATACATTATGTTTTACATGCTTCAAAATAAAATAAACACCAAAGTGACTTTGTTTGTTCTTCTTGATCCCTTCTGTTTAATCAGCAGAATATGATTTATTTTTAAATACTGCAAACTAGTAACATTACATACATTTTGAGAAAATATGTAAAACTCATTTAAACTGATACTTGTAAATTTATCATTCTTAAACATATTTGGAGATAATTTTCCATACAGTGTTAGTTAAAATGAGTAATGTGTAAAATCGAATCTTAAACTGTTATTTCCTTTCCCAGAAATCAATTACTTTCAGGGGCGTACCTGGGCATACGCACTGACGCACGTGCGTACAGGCTATTAAAGAAGCAAACAAATAAAAAAGGCGAAAAATGCGAAAAATGCAATAAAAACTGAAGGTATAGTGGGGTTAGGCACATTTGTGAATCCAAAACTCGATGGTGCGTATACCTAAATTAGCCCCAGGAACGTCCCTGACTTTGAATATTGAAAATAAAATGCTTATAGAACCTCTAGTGAGTTTTATCTTTCAATAAAATCAGCATGGAATTGGATATTTGCTTTTAAAATCACTTTGTGTGAAATAAAGTTTTAGGACTGCCGTGCATTCTGTGTGTCCCTTTCAAGGGACGGCAATCTTGATTTTTATAAACCTCACCGTGTCCCGTTAGTTTTTCCAAATAACTTATATTTTTTCAATTATTAATAATAATTATAATAAAAGTTCAAAGCAAATTGTTTTTGCACATCACTAACTGTTGGATGCACTGAATCAATAATATATTTAAAATTATGGTTGAAGAACGAAGAAAACTGAGAACTCAAAATGTTATTTAATTATATGCAAGCAGGTTTAAAGTCAAAATGATAAATGTATTAATTTATCAAGATGGGAATTTTAAATCTAGATAAAAACTTCAAGACTGACGTGTCACTTTAACATTGTTTGCGTTTTCAGACTTAGCCTACCAGATGATTTTCATTTAAACAGCGACATTATTATAGTTAGTGAGGTCTGACTTTTTTCAAAATTTCATTTAAAAGCTTAGCCGAATAAAAAGTCGCTAATATCAGAATCAGAATCAATCAAGAAATAAAAAAGTTTCAACCTTTTAAACTTTACATTATTGGATTTTTTCCTGCCAGGTTTTGTGTACTCACGCCCAACTACCTAATCAATGACCCAGGTCTTAATACACACTTTCCCCCATTGAGTGCAATGCAGATCTGAGTAAAAGATCAGGGGTTTTCATCCCTGCGCTACTTTAAATATTAAAACCCTATATATATTTAGAAAGGTGAAGATCTAACCAATCGTACTACTGTACATCTTCTAGGATCTTCCACTGATTGGTTTAAAGTTCTATGATGTCAAAGTTGACCTATTTTTATCACAGTTTTTCATTGGTCAGCAGTGGGATTTATTTATGCATAGAACAAGGCTTCATGAATCATTCACAAAAGGTATTTTCTGAAAATGTCAACTTATGAGCCAGTGAAAAGAAAAGTAGCCAGGGCACTGTTATGTAATGGTATGATCCAAGATGGCTGACATTGAGTTTCACTGATCAACACGTACCTGATTATTATTGATTTTTCCAATATACAACAAAAAATCAGTCGAGATTTTTGCTTAAAATGAACAATAAATAATCCATTTATCAGAAAATTAATTATAAATAGTTGAATTTAAAAAAAATTGACATTAAACCTGTACTTTAGTTTATAAAATACATCGAGTCAGATAGCAGATTCCCAGTATGCCGAAACTCCGACCTCACTATTATAGTGTCACCGAGACCCAAAAAATGCAGTTAAACGGAAACAATTCCTATACACTGTCAGGTATTTTTATGCATTTTTGAAAGTGAGGTCAGAGGCCTTTTGAAATTCGAGAAAAATGTACGCGAAATCTACAAATTAGGAAAAAGAAAAATGCTACTATATTACGTAGTAAGGCGCTAAAAATGTTGAATAGTTTCAAAATCAAGCTCTTAGACAGGTCTGCAACAAATACATTGTCAAATAGGGCTACATTTAATATAAGACAAAAGAAACAAAAAAAAAAATTGTATTTTGGGAAAACATTTTCTTTTTTTTGGAAAATATTAGGATACATCCATGTTAATTATACCCGCTTAGAAGAAGATGGGGCATACTGCTTTACACTTGTCAGTTGATTGGTCCCGTTTTCGGTTTCCGCTCATTTTAAAGAAAACCATTAGAGATTTTCAATCAATATTAATCGATATATATCTAGTATTAAAATGAAGGAGTGGGGCATATAAGTTTTACAAACATCTTGTTTTCATATTTTATGCAGTTCAACATTTATAAAAATGTCAATGTTATACACCCCCTCCTTCTTGAAACAACTTGTAACAACTTCATTTGTGGGACATAATAAAGGTGCTAGAGTGTTAAAGTTCTCCGGCCATGTTTTGTTTCATGAACATGTTAAAATTTTATTTGATGACATAGAAAACGTTGAACAGGTATTAAATTAATCCACAGGTAAATGTATTTATCAATTATCTGGCAATCGTTGTGCAGCTATACTATTCCGATTTACCTCATTTCCCCGTGCAGTCACGCAGTGGTAAAAGTCGTATCAACATCATGCAAATAATACTTATTTTTACATACAACTTAGTAGCGGTTTTAAATAAATGATTCTCTCCGTGACTATCAAGAAATGTTCATATGATGTTTAAGAGTTAAGATAATACAAAACAAAAGGGTGGCCATTCATCGTTAACATTTTTTATTTAAACAAGTGCCAAAACTCTGTTGTTTTTAATATCAGATATTGGTGTTATACTGGTGTTTTTCATTGTTATAAAGACTTTGACAAAGTTTGGTAAAGACAAATTGCAAAATGAAGCTACTAGTATGTCAACAACAAAATTTAACAAACAGACGACGATGACGGAGAACGCGCCATCGCATAAGGTCATCTAGCCTTCAACTGGTAGAGTTAAAATGACTTCAGATAATTACTTGTATGTATAAATTACCTGTAGTAGCCGACAGAAGACAAGTCGAGTGCCAAGTCCTTCGGCGATATATCTGTTTTGCCGTGGTGTATCCACACAACTTGTGCATTCTTCCACATGGTGCTCTGCTCAAATGTCAGCGGAAAGTTATCATTCAAGTTTCCAATCTGGGCAATATTGATTCTGTCAGTACCTGTAAAGATAAAACCGTGAATTTGTTTGTTTGGTGTTTAACGTCATTTTCCAGCACATTTTAGGCCAGGTAAGATAGTAGATTTTTAGTTATGGAGGCAGACTAACCATTTATTTCTGGCCAGAACCAGTACTATATACCTCCTGATATTCGTAAGAATCGACACTTTCTCACTTACAAGTCGAGCTCCCATTGGGATTCAAACGTAAAACAGTTGAATGTTGTTCCTGTAATATTTAAAGTCTGCTAGGCAGTCTGATTTAGTATGATAATGGTAAACAGAAATTATGCTTACTGCATTACTATATAAACTTGAATTAAATACATTGTTGTTCAAATTATTTGTAGGAATTTCTGACTGGCATGTAGGAAACCCCACTTGCTTGTCACCCAAGTGAGCTTCAATAGCCAATTCTGTTCAAAGGATAAACTTAGGTTTCCAACATAATAGGAAGTACAAGGTTGCCTGCATATTTTATAATAGTCCCCAGTGGTTGTTACATATTTAAAAGGAATACACAAACTAAACACATGAGGAAGTAAATTAGGCCTTACCTGTCTTTCCCTCTCCATCATCGCCTGTTTGCCCGTCTCCACCTGGGTTGCCATTGTTATGAGTGTTGGAACCTGAAACATACGTCGTCAGTATATAATCTCTATGTCGTCTGTGAATAAATAGACTATTTCAAAATAGTTACATATGCAGCTTAACTGCTTGAGATTTGTTACAATTTGTTTGTCCATATTAAAGGTACATATGCTTATACTAAACTGAAATTTGATTTTAGAGGAAATCTAATAATAATATTTTAATCTAATAATAATATTTTAATCAAAGGTAAGGTTTTCAATTTTAAAAGTCAAAAGGAAATTGTCTATTGCAAGACAATCAGCAGTCAGAACATAGATATTGACTACATTTTATGAGTTGTCCATTTGACAGATAGTCTCTTTAATAGATAAAAATGAATCTTTTTTTTATAATAAATTAATAAAAATAATTTAAGTTATAATCATACAACCTACCTGGAATTCAAAAGAAAAGTACGCTGCATATTCTTGCATACCGGACAAGGATATCTGTCATTTTACCGGGGCTAGATATTTCCATCTCACCCTAGGGTCGAGATAAAATTCACGCGCGCCAACATCCGGTATGCAAGAAAACCTGCAAATCGAGATTATTTAACTCCTGGGATTGATTATAGGGAAATCCTTTACAAGTGGTAGACGCGTGGTTCTTTTCACAAACTCGCTTACGCTCGTTCGCGAAAAAACAACACACACCTACCATCGAGTGAAGGATTTCCATATAATCGATCACAACAGTTAAACAATCTATTTATTACACTTTTAATCAGATTATGTATGATTTTAACAAGATTTTTTTTGCTTTATTTAGCGTTATCCGCGAATGACGTCGACGTCACCAACACGTTATTGACGTCACAACTGAACGTCGCAGTTAGTTATTCTTGTGTTCGGAGTTAGTTATTAATATTTAGCGACTATGAATATTCTTTCACTGAGAAATCCCCATCTTTCACCCACAGAAATGTAATAAAAAAACATAAACCATCATCTACCTGTCCACTGGAAGTGCACGAGGTCCCTATCAGTAACCTGCAGGTTGTTTGGAGTAAAGTCATACTCCACAGCTGGGTACACCTGTACTATGTTGCCTCTCTTCCCCCGAGCATTTAGATTGAATATTCTCTCCCCTTCCCAACCAACAGGACGCGAGATCAGACGGAAAACGTGGGAACGATCCTGCAAATAATATGTCCTGTTAAAAACATGTGTTGGTAAAACTCGGATAAGGGCTATTCCATTAAAACATACAGGGATCTCAGGAAGGCACTATTGAAATTGAACTTCATAATTGAGTTTGAAAAACCAAATTATAGAAAATAGGGTTCACCCATTGATGTTTATTGGACTCCCAGGTATGTTTTCATGGAATAGCCCTAATAGAATTCTGTGAAAATGAAGGGTGGCCCAGTGAATAGAATATTTGTATCTGAATTTTGAGATCACAGGTTTGAGCCTCGTTCATAGTTTTTCATTGCTGAGATGTTCAGATTTTACCTTATTTTCAGTAGGTGGTAAAATTTGTGTTACTCGTTTTTTATAGGTTCTATAGTAAAAACAAGAGGTCAATGACCTTGAAGCTCTACTGATTGATTTTGATTTCAGGAAGTAGTCGCTAATAACTTATTTTTAGCCGTGTCGGCCATCTTGAATTTCCGGCCGACCTGAAATTTTGCTAGGATCAATTAGACATCAAGAGCGACATTCCTGTCAAGTTTCATGAAAATCCGTCAAATAGTTTCAGAGGAGTAGTCGCTACAAGTTTTCATTATCTAACTCTATGTAAACAAAGATGGCCGCTGACAGCCATGTTTAACATTGAATCAAAATTATTTTTGACAAGGACCAACATCATGTAATGCTGATCATTTTAGAAAACGTCCCATATCAATATCACTTATAGTTTTCAAGAAGTAGTCGCTTCAAACTTGTATTTTGAAAATTTATCAATAAGACATCAAGAGCAACATTCCTGTGAAGTTTCATGAAAATCCGTCAAGTAGTTTCAGAGGAGTAATCGCTAAAAGTTTTCATTATATAACACTATTTAAACAAAGATGGCCACTGGCAGCCATGTTTAACGTTGAATCAAAATAATGTTCGACTCGGATAACCATCATGTCATGCTGATCATTTTAGAAAAGGTCCCATATCAATATCACTTATAGTTTTCAAGAAATAGTCGCTACAAACTTATTTTTTAAAAATCCATTTTTAGCTGTGGCGGCCATCTTGAATTTCTGGCCGATCTGAAATTTTGCTAGGATCAATAAGACATTAAGAGCAAAATTCCTGTAAAGTTTCATGAAAATCCGCGAAGTAGTTTCAGAGGAGTAGTCGCTACAAGTTTTTACTATATAACTCTATGTAAACAAAGATGGCCGCTGGCAGTCATGTTTAACGTTGAATCAAAACGATTTTTGACAAGGACCAACATCATGTCATGCTGATCATTTTAGAAAAAGTCCCATACCAATATCACTTATAGTTTTCAAGAAGTAGTCGCTACAATCTTGTATTTTGAAAATTTATTTTGAGCCGTGGCGGCCATCTTGAATTTTCGGCCGACCTGAAATTTTGCTAGGATCAATAAGACATCAAGAGCAACATTCCTGTGAAGTTTCATGAAAATCCGTCAAGTAGTGTCAGAGGAGATGTCGCTACAAGTTTTCATTACATAACTCTATGTAAACAAAGATGGCCGCTGGCAGCCATGTTTAATGTCGAATCAAAACGATTTTCGACAAGGACCAACATCATGTCATGCTGATCATTTTAGAAAAAGTCCCATATCAATATCACTTAGAGTTTTCAAGAAGTAGTCGCTACAAACTTGTTTTTTAAAAACCTACTTTTAGATTTGGCGGCCATCTTGGATTTCACATCAACATGAATTTTTGCTAGGATCAACTAGACTTTATGGGCAACATTTCTGTAAAGATTCATGAAAATCCATTCAGTAGTTTCAGAGGAGTAGTCGCTTAAAAAAAAAAGGTTTACGGACAGACAGACGGACACCGCACCACGGCATAAGCTCTGCTGATCTCTGATCAGTCAAGCTAAAAACAACCTCTGGCCGAGTAAAAAGATGGTAAAATGTTCAACAATTTTGATTTTGAAAGATACGTAATATATTGTATCGATTTGCACGAATGTGCATGAAATATGTAGGGTTTTAAAAGAATCACACTGTATGGATACCTGAATTTTAACAGTAAACTTGGTTGAACAACAAGGATACAGACCGAGGTTATCACCTACCAGAATGTATGAGGTATGTTATTTCTGGTCACTGATTGGTCAGTTTTTTTGATGATGCTCTATCAAAATTATGAATTGGCGCCATTAACATTGTTTATTTGACTGATCTTATCTGAGTATATAATTCTTTAATACATGCTATAGCAAACTCTAAAGGATAGGATTTAGGTCATGATCCAAACAGCCAACCTACCTGGAAAGCCCTTCCAGTTTGATCAGTGTTGAGTGCCATTTGCAGTTTAGTTGGTCCCCCGACATCCAGCTGTATATTGTCCTGTACTGGGGACACAATGTTTAACTTGATATTCTGGTTTGAACTGGCATTGATGTTGTATGGGTCATAGTCGTCGGTAGATATGTTATATCTGGAGAGTGGGAAAATATTTAATATTTTTGTTTTTTTTAACAGAATATGATGCATATTCCTTAACATGTTGATTACCAATTATTCTGTTATGGTTTTTACCAATTTAAACACATAACATTTATCATGTTTATTTAATAAATTTTAATCTTAATGGAATGTAACTCGGACACTTAACTAAGATCACAAATTATGAGAAAGAACACCTTTTATAATAAGTATGTTGACAAGTACTTCGCATTATGAAATAGCATTCAATTTTTTAAAGCCAGGTGTGATTTTTTTAAACTAGATGTAACAGGGTTTTATGTGAACACAGAATCAATCATTTAATCTAGAATCTAGGGTTCATTTAATCTAGAATCTAGGGTAATAAGAAAGAAATGAATGAATATTACTATAAAGGTGTTGTTCGGTGCCTTTGTTGTACTAAAAAATAATTCTTTCCTATTAAACTTGTTGTGTATGATATGTTATGTGACAGCTAACTAGGTACACTATATTGCTAACCTAGGAGAGTTCAGCACATAAAACATATAAAACATATGCATACATCAGAAAACAACACTTTAGTAATATTCATTCATTTCCTTTTTATTACCCTAGCTTCTAGATTAAATGAAAAAATTTAGGTTCACATAAAACCCTGTTATGTGCAAAAAGTAGTGGTAAACCTATTTGTTTCAGTAATTAGTAACAAATCATGAATGTTAATGGTAACTTGTTACAATAACTTCTTATACTGTAAGAAATGATTATTAAGCATAGTCAAAATTTAGCACAATGGTTTCGGGCATATTAGCGCAATGACGAATTAGCGCTCGGCCATAGAATACATTTTGATTTAGCGCTCTAGCTTGCTCCGCAGAATTTCGGCATTTTCCAATTATTCCCGATCATCCAAATATTTCCAATCGGTCATCATCGACTGCTTTTATTTGTTAATCATGCCTTCAGGCTGTCAACAAATTTGTTTTGTGTAACGGTGTTCCCATTTCTGAGTAAACACATCTACAAACACGGCAAAACCAAACTCATTGAAATATGATTTAGACACTGTGAAAAATGTTGCCAGAACAATAATTAGCATGTCCCGAAAACTGCTACTAGTGTCTATTGATAAAACTGTGTTGGCGAGTTAATCCGGTAATAACCGCGGAAATTGCTGACACCCATTATATAAACAGATATAATACACAACACGCCAGAATAACAGTACACAGACGACTAATTTATGGAATGTGCTAAAGTTTTATACAATTAATTTAAGTGAGACATTATATTCTTTTGTTACCTGCAGTTTATACGGAATGAATCTCTTTTAATTGAATTAGAAAATACTGATCTAAAGAACTGCAAACTAAGTATAATCATTCACAATCGTTGTGTGTTGAAGGATTTTGGAGAAAATAGATGACTTTTGGTTAAAAAAAAAATCGTCCTTTTTATAGCGGACATCTTGAATTAGTGCACGGACAACGTCCGCTAATAGCTAAAATAAGATGTCCGCTAAATAATCATTTCTTACAGTAGTTAAAGAAATGTATAATTCTGAATCTGATCATGATCAGACTTGGTATCTGATTTGAAACAGGATTTTTTATTTTATCACAAAAAAAAAAGAAGAAAAGAGTAAATCTCTGTAAACAATTCTCCGCTACAAACCTCATTCTGAAGACACACTTATGTTCATGTCCGGAGGGGAAGTAAGGTAGGGTCCAAGTATAAGTCAAAGGTTGACCGTCACCACGTCCATTACCTAAATGGTTTGATCTGAAAAAATACATCAAATCATATCCAATGTAAAAGCTAATAGAAAATCTGAAAACAGACATTCCTTAAATACATGCATAAAATGTAAACTGTTTATTATTGCTTGTTTACAGTCAGATATTAAAGTAGTTATATAAAATATTATGAACTAATAAAAAAAGAAACATTTTTGTTTGCGTCTCAGTGGAAGGTAAGAGTTTCCACATGAATTGCTAGAGTTATGCCCCTATCAATGTTTTCCCCAACCTTGGTGTGGCAGGTATACCCAGGGCATTACTTAGACAGCAACAAATTCAAGGTAGGGCAGAATTAGACTATCAACTATAGCCACGTGTGGTTCCGGGGCAAAGAATATGACCACTGCATATCCCGTTGGAGGGGTAAGCAGAGGGGTAGAACCCCCACCCCTTAAATTCATGTTCATTTTATCGGTTTTTTGTTCATACTCATTAAAGGTTTTCAACACAACCCCTGCATTGTTTCAGGTGCCATCTCGCTCAAATCACTAGAGCAGTGGTTGAAAAACAATAACAGTGACTCCAGCGTAAATGGAGTGTCTACAATAGAATTTGCAGCAACTCTGCAGTTCTGCAGATGAGAAGGTTCTAGGCCCATTCTCCATATTTTATCTTGATGTACATGGAGGATTGGCCTGACGTGTTCATTCCTGTTAGGCACCATATAACCTTTTATGTGTTGGTGCGCCTTAAAACCCAATTCAATTCAATCCAATTGGTAGGAAATTAAAAGCCCGGTATTGAAGACTGTACCAATTTTTTAATTTAATTGTGGTTCAACAATAGATATTTGTAATCACTCCCACTCTGTGTTTTTTTTACTAAGATGTTGGTCCTAGGGATGGGAATCAAACAATCAATTTAAACATCAGTCTTATACTAATTGGGAGGGAAAGTGGGCACACCCTGGAGATTACACAGCTACCAATGCCCAGCTGACTGGAATTAGATCCTACGACGATAACATGAGGTCATGACAGTAACATGAGGATTAAGATGGGGCCAGTCTCAGAAATGATTCATTTTAAACTTTTTGTTTACTTCCCTTTTTTAATTTCTCCCATAACGAGTATTCGACACAAGTAAGTCCTGGGGATTGGAACTGGACGATAAAATTTTGGATTTTGTCAGGTTACCCTTGGGTTACATAATATCCACCATTCCACATGTGGGTGAAACACTGATAGGTGTATCACAGTAGATAAACCTTATCTGTATTAAAAGAAAAGTTTATTAAGTAGGGGAGTGATATCATTAAACTCCATTGGTTTTTTTCTCACCTGGACCATGGGGCCTGCAAACAATCTGGCTTTTCCAGGGCAACGAGGCATTGTTTCTGTTCAACATTTACTGCATCATAAGGTACGGCCCAGACATACTTCACAGCTCCTCGCTGGACACACACGGCCTCAGATGTGTACCGGTAAGCTGAAACATTTTGTTTTATTTTAAGTTTAAAGGGAGGCTTGGGTTTCTTGAATCATTAAAATCAGCATCTTGATTTATTAATCCAGTACCAGTATCATCTAAATAATAACACTTGCTTGTATATTAAATAAGTGGTAATAAAATTCAGATTTTTCCAGTTTTCTTCATTATTCTACCGTAGATTTAAATATATAATTGGTGCAATATAATCAACAATTAGTGATAAACAAGAACAATTTGCTTTGAACAAATGAAATAATTAGTATAAATGATTTGTTAATGTACAAATTATGCAGTAAAATTAGTTAATTACCTGGTGCCTTCTCGAGATAGTTAGAGAAGAGAATCCATTTGCCGCCATTTTCCACGCACTGTGCCTCATTATTCCAGCGTGACCAGTGTTTCCTGTTGCCAGATGGCCAAAACTCTACACACTGGTGGTAAGGTTCTACGTTAAAACTCTTTGATTGATAATGGCTGGTAAAGAGAAACATTTCCATTAATTTAAAAATCCTTTTCTCATGATTTAATAATTATAGCAAAAGTCCAGTCCATAACAATTTAATGTGTGTATTTTTTTTTCAATACCAAAGGTTGTTTCCTAGATATAAATAGCTCACAACTAATCATGTGTGACAGAAAAAAGCTTAATTGATAATATATTATCTGCTCATGAACCACTTACACTCTCCTCACTGGTTTCCTTCGCTAGCAGCGTCTCTTTAAAAGAGACTGACCGGTTACATTTGATTTGATGAAAATTGCATTTCATTTATTAATTTAAGTGTTAATCCAGTACCTAATAATTAATTATGAAGTGTGTAAGCCAATAATGCCATTAGGCAATCCAGGCCTGGAATTCACCAACCATTCCTCAAACTATTCTTAGACTTGAACTTAAGTACCCAAATGTCGTTCGCAAATATTTCCATGACCTTCAAAGATAAACAATCATATGAGGTTGCTATTTATTTAATATTTATCACACTTATACAAAGCAGCTTGAAATGAATGTTTATACTTTAAACTTACAGAAATATTTGTGATTGAAATTAGCATACTTGGGCTTAAGTCTAAGAATATTCTCAAGAATAGTTGGTGAATTCAAGCCCTGGGACCTTAATTATGAAGCCTAGTGGCCAACTATGCTCATTGGCATCCCAGGACCTGTCTTATAAAGTCTGAGGTTTAAGATGATTTTAAGGGAGATTCTATATAAAAAAACTAGAACTGTCGCCGGAGGCGGACAAATACCCCCCGCTGGCAACTTGTTGGGAGTGGGTAAACATACTGTTCCTATAAGATATATAGACATAATTATATTATAGAGAAAAAGCCCAGACAAGAATTGCGTCTACGGACAGACTCTTCCACCAACAACAGGTAAATTTTATAACAAATGTAAACCGTTTTTAAGCCTACTAACTATAAGGTATATATGTAACTTACATATGTTGCAAATCTGAACTCGACAACTATATATATCTGCCGTAACCGGCCAGGCAAAACATCGCTCTATCGTGTTTCATTTTACACATACTCAGTTACATGTATTTTAAGTATGCGTTACTAAATACAGACTGTTAAATGGCACACATGCATAATTTTATGACCTCTACACATGGAAATGCTTTAGAAGAACATTTCTGTGTTGTAAAATTTACCTGTTGTGGGCGGGAGAGTGATTTTAAGCTTTTTAAAGCATTTATTTTAATTAACCAAAATAGGAAAATGTCATTTAAGAGCTTTTGAATTTGTCTTCTTTTTGCATCATTTTCAATGCAATTTCCAAATATCACAGATTTGCAACTTCTTGATACATTACGTGGTCCGAGTATTAACTTTCATACCCCATCCAACCCCTTCTCCATTAAGTGAAAACGGGGTTGGCTGGGGTATGAATCAAAACCTTAATTTCGGCTTTAAAAAATGCCTATTGTAAAATTCAAACATTTAATAGGTAATCTTAAATAGGTTATCGCATTTCTTCAGCAAAAAATGTTTTTAAACATGTTTTATTGTCAAAATATCTGTTATAAAAGCCAGTTATATAAGCTTTCCCATCGCTTAATGGAATTAAGGCGAGACTGCGTAATGATAGAACTTCTTTGAGAGTTGGTCTCTCTTTGAGAGTTGGTCTCATGTGTATGAGTTTGCTCATTGTCACACTCGTCCAAGATCTTACTAAAACAAACCCTTATTGTTTGGTGCCTTGTTTCAGCCAAAGTTTTTTTGGACGTTTTAGAAAATGAAAAAATCGAAAAATTATCTTTTTTCGAATTTTTTATCCAAAAATGGTTTTAAAATGTTTGATATTCGTAAATGAAGACCCAGACAGTTTTATAGCAAAATATGAAGGCTAACTGAAGTTAATTAAAATTTCTTAGTTTTCTGCTGTCCCACCAACAAGAAATGTACATCATCTACACGGGAAAAGCCCCATAAAATCCGAGTTTTCAAAGCTAAGTTATTTTTAGTTTCTAGTTGTCCTCCGGAGGGAAGTTTAAAATATATAGCAAAGTCTATTAAGACACATTTAATAAAATATTTCGGGCATAGCCCTTCATCAGTTGGGTAAAACACACAATTTTACAACTACATTATGGCCGCGTCCATATTGAACGTCAACAGAATAATTATATAATTATTATTATGTTGACGTTCAATATGGCCGCGACCATAATGTAGTTGTAAAATTGTGTGTTTTACCCGATTATTATTCTGTTGACGTTCAATATGGCCGCGACCATAATGTAGTTGTAAAATTGTGTGTTTTACCCAACTGATGAAGGGTTATGCCCAAAAGATTTTATTAAATGTGTCTTAATAGACTTTGATATAAACCAGTTCTAATGATATATAATTGATGTACGTATTATTTAAATTGCTCAAGCTACTGCAGTAAAACCTTGACTGAAACAAGTGCCCCAAACAATAGATTAAATATTCGTTTGCATAAGCTTATCAGACTATGGCCGTAGCTTATTAGTTAGTTATGAATGCCAATGACAAATAAAAACAAAGTTAGAAAAATGGTAATTACAAACAGGTAAATAATTTTTCCATCAAACTTGTACTTTAGGAGAAAATATTATTAAAAGCTTAAATAAGGTTTCATTATATGTACAGGTGTTTGTTTCCTAATTCATCCTTTATATCAAAGTGTCTTTTATTATACATACCTGCACATGGAACTATTTTCAGCCAGTATGGATATATCCTTCCATGGAGTAGGATGCCAGTATGGGAAGTAGTCCCTCTCCTCAGGGCATTCATAACCATAGCGATTTCCATTTGGATTCTGCCTGGTATACGCAGCACTACTGTAGCCAAACTTGTTGTTCTTTACTTTCTGGTCAGCCGTAAATAAGCCTACAATTAACAACACTTTATTAGGTCATGTTAAAAAACATCTGATTAGTGACACATTTTATATTGGTAGAATCGTTTTTTGTGAAAAACAGAACCAAACTTAGCACAGTGCCATACAATATTCTACAAAACATTTTTGGCTATTAAAGGATCGATGTCAGATTTGTCAAAATGGTTGCCATTATGGCCCATTAAAGGTTTTTGATACACAAACTTCATAAACCAGATCCCACATAAAGAGTTTAAGTTGGATAGATAGGTAAACTGTTTGGTTTAGTGACAGAAGTTATATTGACTAACATTGCCAAGTAACTAACCCCACTACCCGCACCATAACCCACACACTCTTCTCCAAAAAAGAAGTATAAACATGCACACTTTGGAAAGTTTTTTAGACATGGCCTTTAGACATGGCCTTTTGGTATTATAATCTTAAACATCTATTCCCTGCTTTGGTGTTTAGTCAAAACTGTGTGTAGAATAACAAATTAAAATGTGTGGAAAAAAACAGTCATGTGTTTTACCAGCACCATGTACAAAATTTAATCAGATGAGATTTGATTTTTTAAAAAAGGTTCACATTATTTCTAACACACTAAGCAGTGACTTGATAGTTCTTTAGAAGCATTTACTCGGAAGAGACAACTATATTTGTAT
This sequence comes from Cyrtodaria siliqua, assembly GCA_037043455.1. Taxonomy (NCBI): domain Eukaryota; kingdom Metazoa; phylum Mollusca; class Bivalvia; order Adapedonta; family Hiatellidae; genus Cyrtodaria; species Cyrtodaria siliqua. The sequence goes on from JAWPHD010014641.1 coordinate 44,717, forward strand.
CATTCCCCCATTAAGCATTATATTAAATACTGTCTATTGTCATTGCAATTTACTCTCACCTAGGTTTCGTTCACGCATATAACAGCTGTCGTACCATTCCCAAGATTCATGTAGGCCGCGTGTCGTATCCAAATTACCAGATTTACGGTTGTTTGCAGCATTTTCCTTCTCTGTCAAGGACGCGGCCTGTGTGTGAGCCATCGTATCAGTGAATGTTCCATCTCTCATCCGTTCCTTTAGGACTAAAATTGCAAGTATCTTTTAGGACTAAAATTGCAAATATCTTTTAGGACTAAAATTGCAAATAACGAATGAATACTAACTAAATGTTATTACATTAATGACTAATAACTAAACTAGAACTATCACTGAAGGTGAAGAATACCCCCGCTTAAATTCTAAGTCAAACAAAGTGCCATAATTCTGTAATTAATTAGGCAGTCAACGATGGGTGGATGTACAGGGACATAATGTCTCAGTTGTTATGTGTATATGATGAAGTTTGGAACAACATATTCAAAATTGTTAGAGGAATGCAAGTAATAACAAGAGGTCAATGACCTTGAAGCTCTACTGATTGATTTTGATTTCAGGAAGTAGTCGCTTCAGACTTGTTCTTTGAAAAATTATTTTTAGCCGTGGCGGCCATCTTGAATTTCCGGCCGACCTGAAATTTTGCTAGGATCAATTAGACATCAAGAGAAACATTCCTGTGAAGTTTCATGAAAATCCGTCAAGTAGTTTCAGAGGAATAGTCGCTACAAGTTTTACTTATAGAACTATATGTAAACAAAGATGGCCGCTGACAGCCGTGTTTAACATCGAATCAAAACGATTTTTGACAAGGACTAACATCATGTCATGCTGATCATTTTAGAAAAAGTCCCATATCAATATCACTTTAAGTTTTCAAGAAGTAGTCGCTACAAACTTGTATTTTGAAAATGCTTTTTTAGCCATGGCAGCCATCTTGAATTTCCGGCCGACCTGAAATTTTCCTAGGATCAATTAGACATCAAGAGCAACATTCCTGTGAAGTTTCATTGAAATCCGTAAGTAGTTTCAGAGGAGTAGTCGCTACAAGTTTTCATCATATAACTCTATATAAACAAAGATGGCCACTGGCAGCCATGTTTAACGTCGAATCAAAATAATGGTTGACTCTGATAACCATCATGTCATGCTGATCATTTTAGAAAAAGTCCCATATCAATATCACTTATAGTTTTCAAGAAGTAGTCGCTACAAACTTGTATTGTGAAAATCTATTTTTAGCCATGGCAGCCATCTTGAATTTCCGGCCGACCTACAATTTTCCTAGGATCAATAAGACATCAAGAGCAACATTCCTGTGAAGTTTCATGAAAATCCGTCAAGTAGTTTCACAGGAGTAGTCGCTACAAGTTTTCATTATATAACTCTATGTAAACAAAGATGGCCGCTGGCACCCATGTTTAACATCGAATCAAAACGATTTTCGACAAGGACCAACATCATGTCATGCTGATCATTTTAGAAGAAGTCCCATATCAATATCACTTATAGTTTTCAAGAAGTAGTCGCTACAAACTTGTTTTTTAAAAACCTATTTTTAGATCTGGCGGCCATCTTGGATTTCACATCAACATGAATTTTTGCTAGGATCAACTAGACTTCATGGGCAACATTTCTGTAAAGTTTCATGAAAATCCATTCAGTAATTTCAGAGGAGTAGTCGCTACCAAAAAAAGTTTACGGACAGACAGACGGATGGACGGACGGACAGACGGACGACGCACCACGGCATAAGCTCTGCTGATCTCTGATCAGTCGAGCTAAAAATGTGTTACGCGATGGGACATTACGGACAACGTGATTCCTATATAGACCCCAATTCATTTTGTGAAAGCTGGGGTATAACCTTGTTATTCAGTTAAACATACCCTTCAAAATATGACCATCATGCATGGTTCTTGACATTTCACCCTATTGTTTCATTCCATCTGATCACTTTCAAATGTATTTCTTCTCTGTTACCAAATTGACATAGATCTGCTTTTATCCCTTTTTTTAAATTGCTTCTCACTCTCCCTTTCACTATTTTGATATTTCCGATGAAATATTCTCAATGAGTTATCCTTCATGGTTGGAATTAATGCTGTCACTATATAAAACAAGAATTGTCAGATATAATAAAACAGTCTATTAAAGCTTTTTAGAATTATTTTATTATTAGAATGTTGGGTTTCTGGGTTTCTAGAACCTCATTACTCAATGTCCAGTAAAACCTCAGTATGTTCTGAGAATGTAATGAGCTTTAAATTAACTCAAACTGGTTTCATTGGTCCAATTTTTATCACTTAACCAATCAGAATGCTTCATTCATATTTTCATTGGTTGTTTCTATCATGACATCATTTTCTGGTTTTATGACATCACACCCTGGTATTATGGCATCACGTCATGTCATTATGATGCAAGTCAGTGTGTTCTCAGAACTAAATGAGCCTTTCAATTGCTGTGAGAAACAGGTTAAGACTGTTTGTATCACTCATTGAGTAATGAGTTTCTTGAAGCATCACACAATTCTAAAAATAAAGTAATTCTAAAATGATTTAATAGACTGTTATATATGACATAAGTGATCACCCTTACTTTGAAAACTGGTTTGTAGTTCTAGTATGTAACAATGCGTATATGGTGATAAATAAAACATACGTTACTATTGATATATTCAAGCTTATACATTTTAACAGATGGTATTTTATAAATACATATATATGTAGTCATGCATTAAAATTGTTATACTTAGGCCACAAAAAATTAATTACCTTTTTTTACAATTTTACAGTGGTCAACAGACACGTGGGCGATTTCTTTTAATTCCAATACATGTATTGATGCAAAATATCTCGAAATACATGTGCAATAACCAGTTGGATCAGCTCATCTCTATTGTCGATCATTACCTTATCATTTCTTCCCGACTGATGCTTCTTTCAATCACAATAAGTCCGTATATTTGTATTTATTGCATGTTGTTGTGAGACTGTCGATTAGACGCTTGAATAAATCGCCTGTTCTGTAGCACCTACTAGTTCCAAGCGTCTCAAGCGTCTGACTCTCCTAGATTGGTACCCGTACGACTGTAACACTCACAAGCTAGCGAGCAGAGCGGCAGATAGTCAGCCGCGCACCTGTCTGCCGACCCCTGAGGTAGTTGCGTTTAAAAACAGGAACAAACTTTTATGCGGATCTTTTTTTTTCGAAATTTCGGTAGCGCATTTCCAATTTTTATTCTATTACTTTTGAGATAAAATCGATAATGCGGCACCAAAAAAATACATGCGGGCGGGCCTGAGAACCAGGTAATTAATTTTTTATGGCCTTATTAAGTTTTAAAAAAGGCCGGTTTAATTTCTAGTTTAAATAAATTTAAATAAATATGGACTCTAAAATTATATAGGATTGATCATGTTATTCGTACTCTTGATTTATTTGGTCGGAATGGGATGGAGTAAACATGTTTATATAGACATGCTTATATGAACACTTTGTTTGTTCCTTTTGTCAAGAAATGAAAATGTATATAAATATGATTTTGTCGATCTTCTATAATTCAGTATACATGAAACTTCCACAGTATCGTTGTAACATACGTTACATAATATGCTGATTAAATTGCAAATTGTTTTTTAATTACACTAGATGGGTGTTCCGTGCGCGGAACACGTGTCGCCTGTCAGCGCTTTGTCAGTATAAAAAGTTTTTTTGGACCCAGATAAATGACTTTGAGAAACTGGTCTGACTAAGTTTTCGTGAAGAAAACAAGAGGCCCAAGAGGGCCTGTGGACGCTCTACTGGCTAATATGGCTCTTATAACATCAATGAAGCGAATGACTATCGTCTTAAAGCGGCAAAATATAGCATTTTTAACTAAATCAAGAGCCATAACTCCGCCATTACTGGTTTGATATGGCTGGTTTTCGAACTTGGCCAGTAGAGATAATAAAAATAAAAAAATAAATATATAAAAATAATAAAAGAAAAAAAAGTCAAAAAATCTCATTCTGGTAAAGTTTGGTAAAGATCAGATAAAAAACGAAGGCCCTATCGTCTTAAGAAGGCAAAATATTGCATATTTAACAAAATGAAGGGCCACAACTCCGCTGTTACTAGTCCGATTTGGCTGGCTTTTGAACTTGTCCGAGCTTTCATTGATATTAACAATTTGTGCAAGTTTGATAAAGATCAAATAATAAATGAAGGTGCTAGAGTGTCCACAAGGCTTAATACGGCATATTTTCAGCAAAACAAGGGCCATAACTCCGGTGAAATTATTCCGATCTTGCCGGTTTTCAAACTTGTCCGAGCTTTCATTGATATAAAGACACTGGCTAAGTTAAGAAACGATCCGATTAATATTAAAGGCCTTAGAGTGTTCACAAGGCAGAAAATAGCATTTTTCAGAAAAAACAAGGACCATAACTCCGGTGTTAATGATCCGATTCAGCTGGTTTTCAAATTTGCTTGAGCTTTCATTGATATTAACAATCTGTGCAAGTTTGGTAAATATCAAATAATAAATGAAGGTGCTACGGTGTTCACAAGGCAGAAAACAGCATTTCTCAGAAAAACAAGGGCCATAACTCTGGTGTTACTGACTCAATTTTGCTGATTTTCGAACTTGTCCAAGCTTCCATTGGTATTAACAATCTGTGCAAGTTTGGTAACGAACAAATAATAAATAAAGGTGCTAGAGCGTTCACAAGGCAGAAAATAGCAATTTTCAGAAAAAACAAGGGCCATAACTCCAGTGTTACTAATCCGATTTGGCTGGTTTGCGACCTTGTTCAAGCTTTCATTGATATTAACAATCTGTGCAAGTTTGGTAACAATCAAATAAGAAATGAAGGTGCTAGAGTGTTCACAAGGCTTAATACGGCATTTTTCAGCAAAACAAGGGCCATAACTCTGGTGAAATTATTCTGATCTTGTCGGTTTTCGAACTTGTCTGAGCTGTCATTGATATAAAGACACTGGCAAAGTTTAGTAAAGATCTGATTAATATTGAAGGCCCTAAAGTGTTCACAAGGCAGAAACTAGCATTTTTCAGAAAAAACAAGGGCCATAACTCCGGTATTACTGATCCGATTCAGCTGGTTTTCGAACTTATTCGAGCTTTTATTGATATTAACAATCTATGCAAGTTTGGTAAAGATCAAATAATAAATGAAGGTGCTAGAATGTTCACAAGGCTTAATATGACATTTTTCAGCAAAACAAGGGCCATAACTCCAGTGAAATTAATCCGATCTGGCTGGTTTTCAAACTTGTCCGAGCTTTCATTGATATAAAGACACTGGCAAAGTTTCGTAAAGATTTGATTAATAATGAAGTCCCTAGAGAGTTCACAAGGCAAAAGTTAACGGATGACGGACGGACGGACGACGGACAACTCGCCATCCCATAAGCTCTGCTGGCCTTCGGCCAGTAGAGTTAAAAATGAGTATTTAACGCATATCATGACCTTCAGTGTGACCTTGACCTTTATATTTTAGTATAGTCATGTCAATGTTGTCATGATGAGTAAATATTTTAAATTTGATGAAGAAATATCAAGAAATGAGAAAGTTATAGCCAACCTTAAGTTTTTGTGAAGAAAAAAAAAGAGTATTTAACCCATATAATGAACTTCAGTGTGACCTTGACCTTTATATTTTAGTATGTCATGTCGATGTAGTCATGAGCAGTTTATATTGAAAGTTTGATGAAAACATCTCAAGAAATGAGAAAGTTACAGCCAACGTTAAGTTTTCATGAAGAAAAAAAAATGAGTATTTTACCCATATAATGACATTCAGTGTGACCTTGACCTTTTTATTTTTATATGGTCATGAGGATGTTGTTATGATGAGTATATATTGAAAGTATAATCAAGAAATATCAAGAAATGAGAAAGTTATAGCCAACGTTAAGTTTTCGTGAAGAAAAAAATTAGTATTTAACTCATATAATGACCTTCAGTGTGACTTGACCTTTATATTTTAGTATGGTCATGTCGATGTTGTCATCATGATTATATATTGAAAGTTTGATGAAGAAATATCAAGAAATGAGAAAGTTATAGCCAACATTAAGTTTTCGTGAAGAAAAAAAAGAAAGAGTATTTAACCCATGACCTTCAGTGTGACCTTGACCTTTATATTTTAGTAAGGTCATTTCTAAGTTGTCACGATGAGTATATATAGAAAGTTTGATGAAGAAACATGAAGAAATGATAAAGTTATAGCCAACTTAAAGTTTTCGTGACGGATTGACTGACAGACGGACGACAAAGTGATCCCCTATGTATCGCATTTTCTTTGAAAAGGCGACACAAAAAACGTATTCTTTGCCTTAATTTTTGTTTTGATTCTTCTTCTTTTTGTATTTACCAATTATTTTGAAGAACAAACAATTGTTTTCCTAAATTGTTTCAATTAATTTCGATACAAACAAATTCAGCAATTGGGTATTGTTATTTTGTCTTATTTACTTGCTTTGAAATATTTTTACATTGATCTATTGTTGGGGTCATACAACATAAGAGAACCAAAAGTATATGTAGTTTTCACTTAGTGTTTTAAAAAAGCGTTCATAATCAATACAAGTGTAACGTGCTACACAGAAAAAAAACACATACAAGTTTTTCATCGACTTGCATTATGAAAACCGCCATAGTTAACTAAAATGGAACAACAATCAATTTGTTGTGTCTCATACAGTGTACCTTATGTAAACATATAGATATCCCTCTAATTATGACTTCAATTTTTTGAAAATTGCAAAAGCTATTTGTTTCGTTTTATTGAGAAACAGCAATATATATTTATAACATTACCTGGTACATTTTCAACAGTATCCTCACACATGTACTGTAGAACAAAATTGCAGTTCTGTTTCTGAGGGTCCGAGTCCTCATTACCCCCGCATCCATGCTGATTGGTCCATTCAATGGTCAGCTGACTTCCCCCCGCACCCGTCTGTCTGTTAGCACTCGGACCACTTTGAAAGAAATGCTAGAAAATACAAGAAAGCACCAATAAATATGTTGATCTCATACTACTACTAATTATCCATTTGTATGATTATTCAGCATTGAAAACAGTATAAGCAATCGAAATATCATTATTCAGCATTGAAAACAGTATGAGCAATCTAAATATGATTATTCAGCATTGAAAACAGTATGAGCAATCTAAATACGATTATTCAGCATTGAAAACAGTATAAGCAATCTAAATATGATTATTCAGCATTGAAAACAGTACGAGCAATCTAAATATGATTATTCAGCATTGAAAACAGTACGAGCAATCTAAATATGATTATTCAGCATTGAAAACGGTACGAACAATCTAAATATGATTATTCAGCATTGAAAACGGTACGAGCAATCTAAATATGATTATTCAGCATTTAAAACAGTATGAGCAATCTAAATATGATTATTCAGCATTGAAAACAGTATGAGCAATCTAAATATAATTATTCAGCATTGAAAACAGTATGAGCAATCTAAATATGATTATTCAGCATTGAAAACAGTATGAGCAATCTAAATATGATTATTCAGCATTGAAAACAGTACGAGCAATCTAAATATGATTATTCAGCATTGAAAACGGTACGAACAATCTAAATATGATTATTCAGCATTGAAAACGGTACGAGCAATCTAAATATGATTATTCAGCATTTAAAACAGTATGAGCAATCTAAATATGATTATTCAGCATTGAAAACAGTATGAGCAATCTAAATATGATTATTCAGCATTGAAAACAGTATGAGCAATCTAAATATGATTATTCAGCATTGAAAACAGTATGAGCAATCTAAATATCATTATTCAGCATTGAAAACAGTACGAGCAATCTAAATACGATTATTCAGCATTGAAAAAAATATAAGCAATCAAAATACGATTATTCAGCATTGAAAACGGTAAGAGCAATCTAAATATGATTATTCAGCATTGAAAACGGTATGAGCAACCTAAATATTATTATTCAGCATTGAAAACAGTGTAAGCAATCTAAATATGATTATTCAGCATTGAAAACGGTACGAGCAATCTAAATATGATTATTCAGCATTAAAAACGGTACGAGAAATCTAAATACTGATTATTCAGTCATTGAAAAGACTAGACATGAGCAATCTAAATATGATTATTCAGCATTGAAAACAGTATGAGCAATCTAATGAATATGATTAGTTCAGCATTGAAAACAGTACGAGCAATCTAAAATGGAGTTCTATAAAGCATGTGTTGCTTTAAGCTCTGTTGAATGATTCTATTTTAAGGGATTCTATTCTTGAGGGCTGTTCTTTTGAAGGATGCTGTTTATGATAAAAGCAAATGCAAATCCTACGTATAAGCAGATAAAAAGTTCATCAAAAAGTAACTTTGTTCAAAACGGCTCATTACCACATCAATTAAGGTTATTTAGAGCTGCCCGAAGAGTGAGGCAGGTTGAACTGTTGTTTAACAGCTCATCCAAACATTGTTTATGTTATTTTGAGCTACCTCAGAGAGAGAGAGAGAGGAGAAGGTAACATAAGAATTCGTGAACCGTAGCTCTGAATATCTATCACATAGATTCCTGACATTATTTAACATGCTGGGAGGATATGCTCCGATACACGTGTCTGCCTGGTTTACATCTCCATGAGGCTGAGGAAAAGGGTGTCTTGCCAAGGGGCTTGAACCCTCTCTCTCAGAGATTTAAGGTCAGCCATGCTATCCATGAGACACGCTCGAGCTCACTAACTCATATAATGTTCAATATGCTTTTTATCAACAGGGTGAAGTTTGAGCACTATTCATTCTTTAACAACAGAGGTGTTCAGGTAATAATATATCAGGGTTAAGCTTCTTTGCGTGTCCTGATTTTGATACATCACCGATCTACTACATATGACAAAGTGAACAAGTAACACTTGACATCTCAAATTCCGGACATTTTGCATCATATATAACACTCAACAGTAAGACAAATGGCAAAGGTTATATAGTTACTGCCTTATTCACAATTTGATCCATGTCCAAGAATACTAACTAACGAAAATGTACTTTAAAAACAGTTTAGTTATAAGTTTATCTTTCAAATCCGACATTGGCATAGCTCTGCAATATAAATTCGAGCGGACTTGCCCCCGGACTTCCATATTATAAGTTAAAAATCAGGCCTATGTTGTCAATTTAGGCCTAGCTACACCTCTGCAAATTGATAGGACTTCAATGTTTAAATATTCTTGATCAACAGAAACTGGTCACATGTACTAAATTTTCAACAATTTTCTTTTTTTATCGTATATGACCAATGATCATTAAATAATATGCACAAATATCTACTTGAAGTTAAGACAGCATCAAGGTAAAATAACATAGACTAAAGGAATGTATTTTCTGGCACAAACCAAAAAGAGTATTTAAATGTGTTCACATTTTATATACTCTAGATGAAGAGAAATGTTATATTAGAATATTAGAAGATAATAGTTGTACTTGAATATAAAATGTGTTTTAGTCTGGAGTATGTTTATGCTAGCCCAAACCCTGGCCCTACTATTTTTTCAAAAATAAATATTTTTTTGTCTCTGCTGGGATATACGACAATTTGGATTTTTCTAAAACTCACCTATGGTAGAATATACGAGGAAAAATGAAACCTCTTGAAAGTTTTATTACCTTTTATTTAATAATATGCAAGCAGGATTAAAGTCAAAATGATACTAATTTAATAAATTGAGGTGCCAATTTTAATGCGTGATAATACAATAACATTGCCATGTGTCCCTTTAAAAAATAAGAAAAAGTTATCAAATAAAAATCCTAGCTATTTTCCCCAGAGATGCTAGGGGATACAGCCATAAATTATTTGTTGGCCTAATCAATACTTGAATCGTTCACCACTTTAGTGTTTACTCTACTTTTTTAAACCAATCAGACTAGCTCAGAATTTTAAATACTTGCACCATTTATTCATGAAGATTTTACTACCAGCGCTCTTTAGAGAGTGTGACCTTTTTCCACATCACACCTGATATCATCCCGACGAATGGTATCAGGTGTGATGTGGAAAAAGGAGAATTTTGTAATTTTATCATTAAACAATCACAAAACAAAATATTTTGTTCTGGCTGGTTTTCGAACTTGTCCGAGCTTTCATTGATATAAACAATCTGGTAAAGTTTCGTAAAGATCAGATGAAAGATGAAGGCCCTGTCTTTCATTGATATAAACAATTTGGTATAGTTTTGTAAGGATCAGATGAGCGTCTTAACGAGACATAAATATAGCATTTTGAACTAAATCAAGGGCCATTACTCCGCTGTTACTGGTCCGATCTGGCTGGGTTTTTTGAAAACATGTCCGAGCTATCATTGATATAAACAACCTGGTAAAGATCGGAAGAAAGATGAAGGCCCTATCGAATTAATAAAGCAAAAATATTAGCATTCTGTAACTAAATCAAGGGCCATAACTCCACTGTTACTGGTCCGATCTGGCTGGTTTTCGAATTTATCCGAGCTTTCACTTGATATTAAAAATCACGGCAAAGTTTCGTAAAGATCGCATGAAGAAAATGAAGGCCCTATCATCTTAATGATGCAAAATATAGCATAACTCCGCTGTTACTGGTCGGATCTGGCTGGTTTTCGAACTTATCTGAGCTGTCATTGATATAAACAATCTGGTAAAGTTTCATAAAGACTGACATGAAAAATGAATGGCCCTATCATCTTGAGGCAAAATATAGCATTTTTAACTAAATCAATGGCCATAACTCCGCTGTTATTGGTCCCGAAACTGGCTGGTTTTTAAACTTGTCCGAGCTTTCAAAGAACATTAGCAATATGGTAAAGTTTGGTAAAGATCAGATGAAAAATGAGAAGGCCCTATCATAACGAGCCAACATATAGCATGTTTAACCAAATCAAGGGACATAACTCCGCTGTTATTGGTCCGAACTGGCTGGTTTTTAAACTTGTCCGAGCTATTCAAAGAACATTAGCAATATGGTAAAGTTTGGTAAAGATCAGATGAAAAATGAAGGCCCTAGTCATAACGAGTCCAACATATAGCATGTTTAACCAAATCAAGGGACATAACTCCGCTGTTACTGGTCCGATCTGGCTGGTTTTCGAACACTGTCTAAAGTTTGGTAAAGATCGGCATGAATAATGAAGGCACTATCGTCTTAACAAGACAAAAGTTAACGATGGACAGATGACGGACGGTCGACGGACAACTTCGAACATCCCATAAGCTCTGCTGGTAAAGTTTGGTAAAGATCAGATCAGATGAAAAATGAAGGCACTATCGCCTTAACAAGGCAAAATATAGCATAGATTTAACGAAATCAAGGGCCATAACTCCGCTGTTACTGGTCCGATTTGGCTGGTTTTCGAACTTTTCCGAGCCAATCTGGTAAAATGTGTTAAAGATCGGATGAAAAATGAAGGCCCTATCGTCTTAACGAGACAAAATATAAAGAATTTTTAACTAAATCAAGGGCCATAACTCCGTTGTTACTGGTTCCGATCTGGCTGGTTTTTGAAAGTGCCCGAGCTTTCATTGACATTACCAATCTGTTAATGTTTGCTAAAGATCAGATGAAAAATGAAGGCCCTATCGTCTTAACGAGGCAAAATATAGCATTTTCAACTAAATCAAGGGCCATAACTCCGCTGTTACTTGTTCGATCTGGTTGGTTTTCGAACTTATCCGAGTTTTTATTGACACTAACAATCTGGTAAAGTTTGGTAAAGATAGAATGAAAAATGGAGGCCCTATCGTCTTAACGAGGCAAAATATAGCATTCTTAACTAAATCAAGGGCCATAACTCTGCTGTTACGGGTCCGATTTCGCTGGTTTTCGAACTTGTTCGAGCTTTCATTGATATTAACAATCTGTTAAAGTTTGGTAAAGATTGGCTGAAAAATGAAGGCCCTATCGTCTTAACGATGTAAAAGTTAACAGACATACGACGGACGGACGTAAGGACAAACTCGCCATCCCATAAGCTCTACTGGCCCCTTGGCCAGTAGATGCTAAAAACAGAGCAAAATCTATTTTATGTTTCTTTATCGATTCTGGCAATGTTATTATTAACAAGGCGCTCGATCAGGTATGTTTTTGATTAATAACTTTCTTTATATTTAACTTTTTGTTTTAGTAAAGCGCGCATACTCCTACAAAAGTGGAAATTTTTCTCCAACGCAAACAGGTATTTTTGATTCATATAGACTTTCTTAGATTAACCCTCTCATCCCAAATATTTGAAATGACGAAAGTGTACTATGAACATGGACAATTGGAAGGGCTTAATCTCAAAAAGTACTGTATGAATCAGAAATACCTGTTGCATCAGAGGAAAGTTCTCATTCTGTAGAAGGATGTGCACTTTAGTTGAACAAAATTTGTTAAATATTAAGAAAGTAATATAGCAAAACCATACCTGAATCGAGTGCTATGTTGACACTTTTTTGCCATGAGCTGGATTAAAAGTGGCCAGAGATTCAAACGTCTTTTCCACTGCATCTGTTTTTAACGGAAATGAAATTTAAACGACCGTTAAAATGGCCTGCACGTTAATCACATCAGTTAAGTAACAGTTACTGACGTCACTTACTTCCGGGGTATCATCCCGCACAGGTTATCACTACAAAATCGCGGGTCGATACCCTGTGTGGGAATGAAGATATGTGATTGCACTATCATGTGTCATATCATGTGAGTACAAAAAACGAGTATCAGGATTAATAACACTGTACCTTGCGATATGCCAGTAATTACAAGAGGCTGAGTATAGCGCAGAAGCGTAAACAAAGTCGGAGTGTAGACTGTATGACGTCTCAGTACAATTATGTTACATAAAGAAGGCTGAAAATATCGGACAGGGAAAGCAGCATTCAAGGACGACAGTCAACCACAAAACACAAAAACAAACACGCAAACAGACAAACGAAAAGGCAAAAGTAATAAAAAATGCAAAGAGACATCACAAACACAAAAGGAGTTGACAATAGAGGCTACCGCCTATGGAACGGTCAGTGGCAAAGTAGGCCACTGGGGGAGTTTATAAACCAGTTCTAGGGTGCACCAAACCTCACACTTACCCTACTGTCATCCCATTAAAACAGGACAGTGTAAAGAAAGAAATCCCTGCCATGTTCTAAACTCTAACCATAATCAAGGTCATGCATCAATAGGCAATATAGAGTAAAACACAAAATATGCTCGTGTAAATATAATACAAAAAAAAACAATAGCCTAGAAAAGCCACAAATGACAGGTAGCTCAGTGACTTGGCAGAAGCCAGTAGCAGTAAGAGAATACACCATTAATGGGCAGCGACAAGAAAGAACATGGACAAACATCAAACGCCACCGTCCCAATGGGCTTTAGGCATGTAGGCGTCATCATAAGGGTCCACTAAATCACTTCAGTGACCTTTTCCTTATCATTGGTCAGTTTGTAAGGTCATCATTTCCTAAATTACTTACTCTCCCAATGACTAACTCGAAAATGTTACCATGAAGGTCCTCGCCAAAAACAATTGTTTGTCGCAGACAAGATTTTTCATGATCGGTCGTGGTGACCTTGATTGGTGATCATACTAACCCAAAAATGAATAGGGAAGTCATCCAACTCAACAACTTAGACAGTCTATCTGTGAAATCTTGACCAATGAGCGCTACAGGGTTGAGTAGAGTTATTTGAACAGATATGTTTTTCGATTATTGGATCATGGGCGACCTTAGCGGCTCTTTGACTTACTGACCCCAAAATGAATACGAGTTCATTCTGTCACCATGGACAGTCTACTCCATGTGAAGTATGAATGAATGTTACTACAGAGGTTAGGACAGTAGGTCTTACAGACAAAGGTGAGTTCACAGATCAGGTAATGACGACCTTGAAGTAGTGATGACCTACTGACCCTACAAACAAATCGAGCACTTTTGCTCACTGTCAGTCAAACAAATCAAGCCCTTAGACCTTAGCTCACTGTCAGTCAAATGCCCGCCTACCTCCTTTAGCGCTGACAGCTAGTTCAACTGTGAAAGGGTATGCGAACAGTACACCTACATACCATATTATACTGTTGTGATGCAATCTAGTCCCAGCTGGACTAGCGGTCAGGTCACCAACATTGTAACCACTCTCGTTGGTTGTTCTGACAATTAAAGGCCATATAAAAAGTATCTATATTCAGTTATATGAACAATTTCAATAATTTTGACAAGCAAGCATCACTATTGTTATCTAGAAAATAAAACATAAATATATTCTATGCTAACATGATCACTGCCATTATGTCCACCGCCTATTGGTGAAGAACTTTCTGTGAGATGTCCTTCTGTTCATCTTCAATCCATCAATGCTGTGCCTATATCCATAATCCTGAACCATCTTAGAATGGGACTGAAACTTTATTGCTGAGTAAAAAGTCGTCAGAGATTGTCATTATGTAATATACATGACAATGACAGTATAACTGGCCAAATGGCATGTATGTGAATTAAGAATTTACATTTGTTCAAATAGGGGAATGATTTGTTCGAATAATGTCGTAAATATATCGCTTGACCACAAATTTAAATATTCTCTTTAGGTATAAGATGGCATCAGCACTTATGTGGATTATTCTACAGAATAAGAGCCTTTAATCAGTGATCAAAGGCATGTCGAAATCGAGTTTCACGCCTAAAACAAACAAACAAGAAGCCTGTCAAATTTAAACAAGAGGCACCAAGAGGGCCTAGTGGACGCTCTACTGGCTAACATGGCTCTCATAACACCAATGAAGCGAGTGTACTGGCCATTTCATTACTTTTGAAAGTTTCGGGCAAAAAACTAAGACTTTTTGACTAAATGCAAGGACCAAATAACTAACAGAATCTGGTAAACAGTTTGGTAAAGATCAGATGAAACAGTGAAGGCCCTACCGTATTAACGAGGCAGAAAATATCAGCATTTTTAACTAAATCAGAGACCATAACTCCTCTGTTACTCAAAAAAAAAAGTTTAAAGAAAAAAAAGAAGTCAAATTAAAAAAAAGATTTATAAAAAAAAGAGAAAATTTAAAAAAAAAAAAAAAAGTCATAAAATCTGGTAATGTTTGGCAAAAATCAGATGCAAAATGACAGCCCTATTGTATGATCGAGGCAAATTGTAGCATTTTTAACAAACATCAAGGGCCATAACTTCGGCCGTTAC
>JAWPHD010014642.1:0-59956 GCA_037043455.1 Cyrtodaria siliqua
CGTCATGGCAATACTTATCATGATTACACATTTGGATTATGTATTACCCATAAATAAATGAATTAAACATTGCATATTGCAACGCAAAATCTTAAAAGTTGTCTATTTTGATACTTTTTAATTACAATTTATGCATATTTTAAGGATTTTTACACCTGAATCACCCCACCCATATACAACACAATGAAGAATTCTGCATATGAAATGTAAAAATAGTATACACGTATATGCATTTGCACGAACCATTTCTGTGTTACTGAAAAAAAGAATCGACGAAGATGAATTGATTTGAATTGGGGTTTTACGGCGTACCAACACAAACATGTTATATGGCGCCAACAGGAATGAACATTCGACCCGGCTCACACTTTATTAACATCTAGATAAACATTTGCAGAATGTGCCTAGAACCTTCTTACCTGCAGAACTGCAGAGTTGCTGCAAATTCTCTAGTAAACACTCCATTTTTCGCTCGAGCCACGATAACTGCCGCCACTGAAGTAGCACCTGAAACAATACAGGTTTCATGATGAAAATAATGAACAAAAATGACAAAATTAACAAGAATTCGGGGAAATGTTACCCCTATGCCTGGATATGCAGTGGTCATATTCTTGCTCGGGAACCACACGGCATAGACGAAGAAATATGTTAAGGGGGATACCCAGAACACTGTACTAACTACTTACCCTGGCAACTATTTGTTAGTATTGGTGCAGTTATTACAATATCACCTGCTTAGGATATGCATCTAAACAAAGGTAGTGATGTTCTCCATATTTCATTTAGAGTATGGAATTAACCTAGGATAGTAAGCATCAACCCTAGCGCGGTTTGCGGTTGGGGGGGGGGGTGCGGGGGGGTGCGGGGGGGGGGGGTTGGATATATAGGAATTTAGGAACCTGCCCACTGACGAATAGACACCTATGTTTCTTTAACATGATGGGAGAAAAAAAAACAAGCGATACACGGGATCGCCTGGTTTACGTCCCCATCCGACGGACGAGGGTAAAAGTGTCTTGCCCAAGAACACACCGACAAAATTCACTGGCTCCGGTGAGGCTTTTACCAGGGTCCTCTGAATTTAAAGTCCCCCGTGCTATCCACTGCATCAACAGGCTGTATGCGCTCAAGCAGGATGACTGCATTAAAATACATACAACTAAAATGTTAATCCGTCATAAAGGTTATATCCAAGAAGCTGGGTTCGCAACGCGAGTTAGCATCAAGTTCATGTATGTCGAGTTGCAATATGCCTGCAAGGCCTTATATATACCCAGCTCATTGCTGTTTTGATAAACTTGGCAATTAATGCCTGGGGATACAACAAGACAATTAAGAATACTCAGTACATATTATCTGATTTAAATAATATAACTTAATGTGACAATATAACATACATATAAGATATAAAAATATTTTTAACGCTTCCAAATAAGAATCGGTACCCAGTGCATCGAGATAGATTACATTTAGTGATCACGGTTTGTTTACTGATGTTTACTCTAAAAGCTATATCCGACATACATGTCCTATTGCAGTTAAATTATCTATCCCGCCAACAACAGCCACATTTTACAACATATGTACATCGTTTCTAAACCTACTGACCACGAGGTATATACATAACTTACATCGTTTGAGAATCAAAACTCTATAGATACAATATAAAAAGCTTTACCCAGCCAGACAAAAAAATAAATAAATGGATAATTCATTTTACACTTATTCAATTACGGTTATTACAAAAACCCATGAATAAACATATACTTTTAAGCGACACATATGCATTATTATATGAGATGAACACCTGGATAGAGTTTTGATAAACTGTTTTTGTAGTGTAATTTGTCGTCATTTGACGGGTTATTTTAAAATTTGTATAACAAACACCTAAAAATCAACAGTTAAACCGTAAAATGCCTTTTCTTTTCCTTTCTTTTTTTTTTTGCAATTTGTCGAAAATGCAGTGGTCTACTTTGTGATTTTAGTTCGTGGATTTATTCAATATTCGACTTGTAAACATGGTTAAGTCTTCATAAAGGAATACCTTATCAAAAGTCACATTCTCTATATATTTTAGTTCGCTTAAATCTTTTGAAGTGATTTTATGAAAAGTGTACAAGTTCAAGCCATAAACAAGAGTCAGACCCACTCGCCTTGTCTCAAAGTGCTCTCATGTTTTAAGAAACAACAACAATTTCTTTATATAAATCTGTAAAACTGTGACCCCCGTAGTGGCCATATTTGACCCCATTGTCGCCATTTGAACAAACTAGGTAGAGGATCATAAGCTTATGGTACATGCGAACTATTATTTAGCTTCTGAAGTATCAGAAAAGCTGTTTGAATATGTTTTCCTATATAATTCAATGTTATATAGTGTGACTCCCGGGACAGGGCAAATTTGATTCCAGGCTTGATTCAAGGGACTCCATTTACATTATTTGGTACAGGACAATAATCTTAAGCTACATGTAGCTTATTACACCTCTAGCTCTTGTAGTTTCAGAGATGTTTATAGACGTTCCTACATAACGCTATGTAAATATGTGATCCCCGGGACCGGGCGAAATAAGACCATAAGATCACCATTTGAACAAAATAAATTAGTAGAGATCGATACTCTTATGCTACATGCATCGTATTAGACCTCTAGCTCTTGTAGTATCAGAAAAAGAATATTTGTATGGACTTCCCTATATAACTCTTTGTAAAACTTTAACCCCAGAACCGCCCCAACCCCACACCCCACCCCCGTGTGGTTGCCGGGGTAGAATACAACCACTGCAAACACACCGTCACATGCAGAGGGGTAGGACCACCACCCATCCCCCATTCATATTCATTTTGTCATTTTTTTGTTTATGCTCATTTAAGGTCTTCATCATGACCCCTACATTGTTTCAGTGGCTCCAGCGTAAACGGAGTGTCTACAATATAATTTGCAGCAACTTTGCAGTTCAGGGTGAGAAGGTCATAGGCCCATTCTCCATATTTTATCTCGATGTACATGGAGGATGAGCCTGGCATGTTCATGCCTGTTAGGCGCCATATAACCTTTCATGTGTTGGTGCGCCTTAAAACCTTAATTCAATTCAATAACCCCAGTAACCCCAGAACCGGGCCATAGTTGGACACAGTCACGATTTAAACAAAAGTGGTTTTGTTTTGTAAGGCGCACCAACACATGAAAAGGTTATATGGCGCCTAAAAGGCATGAACATGCCAGGCTCATCTTCCATGTACATCGAGATAAAATATGGAAAATGGGCCTAGAACCTTCTCACCCTGAACTGCAGAGTTACTGCAAATTCTATCGTAGAAACTCCATTACGCTGGAGCCACGTTATTGTTTTTCTGCCACTGCTCTTTTGATGCGAGCGAGATAGCACCTGAAACAATGCAGGGATCATGATGAAGACCTTTAATGAACATGAACAAAAAATGAACATGAATTTGGGGGGATTCTACCCCTCTGCCTATCCCTCCACAGGGATCTGCAGTGGCCCTATTCTTTGCCCCGTGACCAAACGGGGCCCCCGAGAACCACACGGGGCCAACAAAAAGTGGTAGAGAACGATAAGCTTGTACAATGTGCAAAATAGTAGACCTTTGGCTATTGTTTTTTTTAAAGAAGAGATTTTAAAGATGTTTCTATATGACTCTGTGTAAATATATGACCACTGGGGCGGAGCCAGATATGACCCCAGGGTCAACATTTTAACAAACTTGCTAGTGGACCATAAGCTTATGCTTCATGCATAATATGGGACCTCTAGCTCTTACAGTTTTAGAGAAAATTATTTATTTTTAAAGATGTCCTATATAACTGTATGAAAAAATGTTACCCACGGGGCTGGGCCATATTTGACCGTGGGGTCACCATTTTAAAATACTTGGTAGAGGACAGTTAATGTATAATACATGCAAAATATTAGACCTGTAGCTCTTCTAGTTTCATCAAAAACGATTTTTTAAAGAAACAAGAGTTTTGCTTAAAAGGGGGAGATAACTCTAATAACAGGAATCAGCTACCCTGTTCACACTGCTATCATGGATTTTTTGTTTCTCTACAAGGTACTCAACAACATGGTACTAGTAAGAATCTGTCCCTTGAGATGGTAACAAAAAAGTGTATGGCTCACGGTCTAAAGGGCCGCTAGGCTCCCAGATAAAGAATAAACGAAAACCATGAAAACAATGAACTATTCCGATTCCGGAAACAAAAAACCGCGTCTCATCCCACTATCAGGAAAAACATTATTACCAAGTGTAATGAAGATCAAAATTGCAGTTATTAAGATATGGCTCAGGACGGACGGACGGACTGACAGACAGACTGACGGACGGACGGACGCACGGACAACACCAAATTAATACCCCTCAGCCTTTGGCGGGGGATAAAAAATGAACTCCCTGGAAACCATGATGCCGGTGAACAAGCTCGATAATAGTATTAGGTAAAATATAAGCTATTTTTTTCTAGGCATTTTGCCTGTTTTGCATAGACTTATAATAGGGAAAAGCCTTTGTTTTAAATCCCTAAAATCACAAGGCACAGAGCTCTCGTATATTACATGTAGCATAATCTTACGGTCCTCTACGAAGTTTGTTCAAATGGTGACCCTAGGGCCCTAGGGGGTATTAGTTTTACATAGACTTATATACATCATATACAAATATCTTCTCTGAAACTACAGGAGTCAGAATTTTAATATTTTGTATTTGCTATAAGCTTACAATCCTCTACAAAGTTTGTTCAAATGGTGACCCTGATGTCAAATGTAGCTCCGCCCAAGGGGTCACTTGTTTTACATAGACTTACGTAGAGAAAAAATCTAATACGTCTTATTCTCTAAAACCACAAGGCACAGATCTCTCATACATTACATGTAGCATCAGTTTATGGTCACCAAATTTGTTCAAATGGTGACCCAGAGGTCAAATATGGCCCCGCCCCAGGAGTCAAGTTTTACATAGAGTTGTATAGACATATATGGAAACTACAAGAGCCAGTTTAATATTATGTATTTACCATAAGCTTATGATCTTCTGATGTACCGGAAGGTAAACAAACCCTACTGAGTCCAGTACAATATTTTCCAAGCTTTCTAGTTAGCCATTTTTAAAAATGAAGTTCAAACTAAGATTCACTTATAAATTTTTAGTCATGAGTCCTTCCTCTCTAGAAAACTGCTGAGAATAGTAGGGGTCATGTGGCATGTAAGAAAAGAAAATTCTGATCTTTGTTGACTCCGTGAACAAAATGCATTCATTCGGTACTTCCTAATTGGTTCTACTTTCACTTTCAAAACTTTCAAGTTGAGATAAATAAAATCATCATACAACCATGCAAATGGTTCTTAGCTCTCGAAAACAAGTGAATAAAGTCATTTCAGCCAGAAAAACGGGCCTTAAATACTCAAAAATGCCAGAATTTGGAATACACACTTCATACTTCAAGTCTTAAATTTTAAAATCGTTCACTTTTTTACCTAAGTATTCAGTGCAGACACGTATGTGTGCACGTAGTTCAGAAATATCACATGTATAAGAAACCGAAATGAAATCACGTATATTTGAAAAGTGTAATTTATAGTGAAGCATTTAAGATATTGATTTACGTTCAATAACGTTAGGGATTATATATGCGGGAACTCCATTCGACTACTCCAGGCATGATTACCACAATGATTTACTTCCTGTATGCCTTCTACCAAGTTTGGTCGAATGGCGACCTTTAAGTTAAACAGGAATAAGATGTTTTACATAGACTTAAACAGAGAAATACACGTTCAACTCAGGTGCGCATCTTCACTTGCTGGTCAACATTCCTGTAAAGTTTGGCCACCATGGGTTTAATAGTAATGTATCGAGGGCGCGACACAAGTTTTTCAGCCAATATTTTGACTAAGTCAAAGGCTATAACTCTGTGGTTCTTGGTTCAAAATAAAAATGAAAACCCAGGAGCGCATCTTCACTTTCTGATCAACATTTCTGTAAAGGTGGTCGACCGTGGGTTAAATAGTTATGGAGGACTAAGCGACACAAGGTTTTTCAGCCCCTATTTTGACTAAGTCAATGGCCATAACTCTGTGGTTCTTGGTTCAAAATAAGCATGAAAACCCAGGTCAACATTCCTGTAATTTTTCGTGACCGTGGGTTAAATAGATACAGATGATCTCGTGACATAAGTTTTTGGGAGGTACATACGTACGGACGTACGGACGGACAAGTGCAAATCTATAATATCTTCTCCTCTGAGACCACAAGCTGTATAGCTCTCAAATATGGATGTAGCATAGGATTATGGTCCTTTACCAATTTTGTTCATGTAGTAACCATGGGGTAAAATCTGGCCCAGCCTTGGCGGTCATAGATTTTTATAAGAGTTATTCAGGAAAAGCTTTCTTTTTTAAAACTTCTACTCTGAAGTAACTGAGCTAGAGGTCTAGTAGTTTGTATATATCATACGAGTAATATTATGGTCCTCTAACATGTTTGTTCAAACCGAGACCATGAGGTCAAATTTCAATGCACTGTCCGGACTTAAGACTATTAGAAATAGTAACTCCCAATTTAATAGAATATTTAATGACATTAACATGTAATGCATACTATATGGAGATTGAGGCAACCATTTTGTCATCATGCATTCACAATACAAAACATTCATTCATTTATCTCTCGCTTTAACAATATTTTAGTCACACCGCGACGGTGTCTAATTGTATCAGCGAGATTAATGCTCAGCTGTGCTGTCCCACTTGAATACCACGCCATAGACACATGAAGCGCTATACCACACCCAGTCACAGTATAGCCAACAAGTCTCGAGCATTTTTATTTATATATTTAACATCAAGCAATGGAGCTACTGGTACCATTTTTCAGAAGTCGTTAGTGTGACCGGGTCTGAGCTCGATTCTACGACCTCCCGCAATCCTAAGACCTCCCGCATACAAGGCGGATACTTTACCATTACGATTATCCGCCGTCATGATAAGCTACAAAGAGTGTAAACTACCAACCGTGTGCCCTATTAGTTCAGCACCATCTCGTTTAATGTATGTCTGTCTGTAGTAGTGTATAGTGTATTGGAGAAAACATTAGTACTTTAGCTATACAAGACTTAAACACAACTTAAACACATTTATTTAATAATGTTCCAGTATTTTATCTGGATTGTGTATCAAATCATAGATCATTCAACTTCGAATTCAAACTTGTAATTATTGACTAAATAGAGAATACTGGTTTCATATGTCCTGAAAAGTAGTCAAGAACCGCAGTCCATGTCGTGACAATATCTCCTTTTCACGACCATGTTATTGCCATTATATGAAAGGAAAGCTAGCTTTCAAGTCCACAAGGACAATATGATTCATTCCAAATTTAATAAAACATAAACGCCTAAGCATCTGCGTAGTTTAGTAAATGTTACTGTAGCGTTGCTAGTATATATGGGTTGGAAATAAAATTCAACTTTTCCAGGCAATATTAGTGGATTTTAGCAACGGTTTCACTGATCTGCCTTTGAAAATATCAACAATTTATTTATTTTACTTCTGGAATAAACATTTTAATTCAGAGGAGAGGAGGAGAGTTGCATTTGGAGAACGGTACAGTTTGGTACAGTTTTATCAAAAAGGATCACATTACAATCAGGAACTCTATCAGCCAGTTAAATATGAAACAACTAGGGAGAATAAGCTACAATGCTACTGACAAATAAAGTAGTCATTGAATATTTGCTGAATTGTATATTAGCATTCATCGAACAATAAAACTAAACAGTTACAAATATATTTGTTATACATTTTTATCTCCTCTGTTCTTGAAAAAAGAGCTACTGGTTTACTCTAGTTGCAACACAGAAATTGTCGGTCTGCGTTAGTCGACTAATATCGGCCAGTAAAGAATTCTCTTCTCACTCCTCTCACAATTTTCATTTTTGAAGTGTGTGTTTTCATATATAGATTATATTAATTATAAACCAATACTATATACTAATACATTTGACTAATAAATTGTTTTGAACGAGTAATTGTGCTTTTTAATGAAATACTTAAGTAACATCGCACACTACGGGGAAAATGTTAACAATTTATACACATGAGGATTTGTTTTCAATATCTGACAAGGAGGTGGGCTGTTTATTACCACAATAATTACTAAATACTACAATGTAATTTTCTCTAGTTCCAGCAGACAAAGCTTCCAACAATATAAGTATTGTCTGACGACTACATTATATCAATACTTTGAATGCTGAGCTAGCGAGCACTTCTGCTTATCTAAATACACCTCTGCTGGATACGGACATTGTTTCTATGGAGACTATAAAAGTTTCTGTAATTAGTAAGCAGACGAAGCTTCCTACAATGTACTGGATACCCAAACTTCACAACATTCCTTACAAAGCACATTTTATCGCTTATTCTAGTCCATGTACCACGACCAATATATCAAAACTATTGACTTCCTGACTTTCCGCGATTAAAGAACATATTGTAAAATATTGCGGAAAGGCCTTCGATAACTCAAGAATCACTCTGTTTTGCTCTATAAAAAACAGTGGAGAAGTTCCTGACAAACTACGGTGTAAGCATTTTCATGCCTCTTCTCTAAGCACCTACGACTTTTCTACACTGTATACTACACTACGACATAATCTTATCAAAGAAAAATTGCTTCAGCTTATTCAGAAGACATTTGCTAGAGAAGGTACACATTTTCTAGCTTGTAATAATTTCAGGGCTTTCTTTACTAACGCCCCCATTGATAAGTATAATTTGTGGACTTGTACTGATGTTTTTAGAGCCTTATCTTTTCTTCTGGATAACATCTTTATAAGATACGGTAAAACTATTTACCGCCAGGTTGTTGGTATTCCTATGGGTACTAACTGTTCGCCACTTGTTGCAGATTTGTTTTTGTACTGCTATGAAAGAGATTTTATGTTGAGTTTGTCACCTGCTAGCCAGGGTGAATTTATTGATGCCTTTAATTATACTTCTCGGTATCTTGATGACATACTCAATATTGATAATCCGTTCTTTGCTCATATGGTTACTAACATTTATCCACCAGAGCTCACGTAGAATAAAGGCAACAGTTCGGATACAGTAGCATTATATCCCGATCTTCATCTCTCGATTTCAAAGATTGTATTCATACTAAAATCTATGATAAGAGAGATGATTTCAATTTTAACATCGTTAACTATCCACCCCTGGATGGAGATGTACATCGTGCTACCTCATACGGGGTGTATATCTCCCAGCTCATCCGATTTGATAGAACGTGTAATGATGTTATATACTTCAATGATCGAAATCAAGTTATTACAAGAAAACTTCTTCAGCAGGGTTTTCGTTATCACAAACTACGTAGATCTTTCTCTAAATTCTACCGCCGCAACGAGGGCCTGCTGGAAAAGTACACCACCAACCTTAAAACACTTCTGCGACTAGTCATATCACAACCCTCATTTTATGAAGATGTGGTCTATAAACTTCGAAAGTTAAAGGGGTCTGACGGCTTTCCTGACCGCTTTACAAATTTAAGCAGGAAGTTCGTCAGAAAAGGATATAACCCTTTGATTTTACAGCGCACTGCATGTTTAGTGATTGACCCCTCTACAGTCAGTCATTTCGCTTCACTTTTCACTTGTACTAGGACTGGACTACCTCTTTGGACTCTATGATTTACCTAGTGAAATCCCAACTAAGGGAGGTGGGTGTATGAGCTTTCGTCCCTCGGGTTTTATGGTCGTACCCTAGGTTGGCTTTCTCTTCAGCTGCAACTACTATGGTTGTTCAGTACGATTCTGGATACATCCTGAGATGTTTATTATTTGTATGTGTTTCTTTAGTTAGTTTCTCTGGATGTGGACTTTATTGTTAGAAAATTCCTATTTTTGTTTATACTGTCTTGTCTATTTGGGAGCTGAAGACAGGATAATAGCGAGGATTGTGCGCATATAAAATCGATTCAAG
Source organism: Cyrtodaria siliqua (assembly GCA_037043455.1). Lineage (NCBI taxonomy): Eukaryota > Metazoa > Mollusca > Bivalvia > Adapedonta > Hiatellidae > Cyrtodaria > Cyrtodaria siliqua. The sequence goes on from JAWPHD010014642.1 coordinate 10,005, forward strand.
CTAACCAGTAGGCCTTATTGCATACTGACCCCTTATGGCCTACTGACCCTTCCAAGGCGGTAACCCTGTCTTCACTACCCTTTCTGTTGTTTTTGTTTCTTTCATTGTATCATCAAGTCCTTGTTTGCAGTACAGTGCGGACCTACGATGCCATTGCGTTCTGACGCTGTGGTTTCTATAGGACCCTATATCTTATTGATGACACTTTGGAATCTGTGAGAAAAGACTAAATTCAATATGACGCCTCTAATTCTGCAAAACTGGTGATTTTCACCTACCAACCGAATTTGACCTTAAATGTTTGTAAACTTGATGTTGAAAGGATACAAATGATGACTAGTTAATTGTTATATAATGAGTTAGCATGCGTTTAATGAAATATAAATGTGACGCTTTATTAACATTGGAACGAAAATGACAAAAATCTAGAAACAATAGGGTTTGTATAAGTTCAATACAGTCTATAAAAACGAGGCGGACTGCTTCTGAAAATATTTATTGCTTTATAATAAAAGCCTAAAATAACAAAACTTTTCGATGGCTTTTATATACTGTTATAATTTAACATCTCATGTTTATAAAATTGATGAAGAAATTATAAAACGGTTCAAACATGACTAGTATGTTGTTTAAACTGGGTTATTTTTTATTCATTGATAGAAAAGTGTCCAACGATTTAACAATAACGAACACAAGTTTAAATACATCTAGCAAAAGTGGTTGTAATCAGTTTTAACTGAAATGCTTTACAAGCCATGACAGTTCATTTGACTTGAAATCTAATTCATAGTCATCTAATTTAGTAGGTTTCATTATTTTCATGTTCTGAAATACCGCCAAATAATCTAGTAGACAAATGTACAAACGTATACATATTGAATTATCTGTTTAACCGATGCTTGCTTAATTTTTACCTGATAGCTAAAGTGAAATGAATATCTTTAATAGTTGTTGATTAGGGTAAGCAAATACAGCCACATGTGCTTACATTGTCACAACCACATATCATGCCATTTAAATGTCCCTGACCATTATCCATTTGTGGCACAATACGCCTACCAAAACTCGTTTGATTAAGTCATATCATGCATGACGCTCCCAAATAATTTCTATTTTGTTTATTTCGCCCATTGTTTTCTCGTTAAGGGCAACGCGTTTTGTTAGAAACTGGGACCAGGTTCCCTATTCACCGACATATGCATACCATCTTCGGGATGGCTCAAATTTCTGTACTGTTGACATTTTACATATTGAGTTCTGCTCAACTCGGGACAAGAGGGTGTGAATGGTAGCTAGCAGGTTTCACTACCGTGCATGAACAGTCTCAGTCAAACCGAGTCTGCAATATTTTTTTGTATTTATCGTGTTCGACGATTCCAAATTTCTCTTTTAATACTTTTTATCTTTAATTTTAAAATCGTTAAAAAAAAATTTCACCTAAGCATTCAATGCAGACACTTATGTGTGCACGAAGTGCAGAAATATCACATGTATAAGAAAATGAAATGAAATCACGTATATTTGAAAAGTGTAATTTATAGTAAAGCATCTAAGAAATTGATTTACGATCAAAATGATCCTGAGTTGTTTCATAAAACGGGACACAGTTGTTGTATCAAGGCATGACAATCATTGGTAAGCATCTGAACCATTCATGAACACTGTGAGCATGTGTAATTACTTCGCAATCAATATCACACAATCTCCAGATTCCACTAGTCCAATTTTCGTCAACTCTATTAAAGGAAAAAAGAAACGCAACTCAGGAATTTCCGCTATATAATGTATAAACTGCATTCACAATTCCACGTAATATTACAGAGAATTCCCAATATATTTTGTAAACAAAGAGTTGTAGCTAGTTAAGGAAAGGACAAAACTGTCTTGTTGTAGAGTTTTAAGTAGGACACTTTGTAACACGAAATACAGAAATATTTAAGTTCCGCTTTGAAAATTTGAGCCGTGTCAGAAGGGTATTTGATGTAAAGAGATTGCAAAAGTTTACGTCCTAACTTTGCTCATCTGTTTGAGCCAAATCGATATTGAAACTTTCAAAGGCAAACATTTGGTGTGTTATGTGTTTTTCCAAAAAGGAAAAGTCTAATGCGGACATGTACGATTCGATTCGCAGCATATTATACATACGCTATATAGCGGAAATTCCCGAGTTGCGTTTCTTTTTTTCTTGAGTATAGTTACTCTTTATATTTTATTATAAAGTCAGATTTCTAACAACATATAATATACCCATTTTCTAAAATCAGACTTAAGATTAAGGTGTTCCCCTTGTATAAATGGTACATTTTATAACTTATAACAAAAAGGCTTTGAACTATTGCATTTCCACGATTTTCCTACAGTCATTGCTTTTACCTTGCTTTGTGGGAGACGAAAAAGAAATTGTTCAATGGCTTTCTGTATCTTTCTATATTAACTGATTTCCACTTCTCGACTTTTAGGCATGTGGAAGACTATTCTGAAAATTCATTAGACCTTTTGATGTGTTCCAAAGATCAAATGACTTCGGTTTCAGAGCTCTGGTTAATCGTTGTATACAAATATTCTATCATTAAAATATTTCATCACTTATTAACGCACATTTTATTTTGAAAAACTGGTGGCCATTATACTGGTGTATGCTGATTTGGTCACTCAGATAATTTTCATTTATTATACTGCTTAAAGCTATACAATCCCGATAAAAGGCACACTGGAACTGAACATTTATTATACTGCTTAACATCCAATTACCAGACATTACGTTTCGTACGTGTAGGAACGACATGGATCTATATCAAAGTGATGGTCAGTAAATCATAGGCAACCAGTTCAAGTGGAAGTTTAACACATCAATTACTTATGTGTTGGTGATAGTTTTAATATATTTTAAACCTATGTATCACTTGTCAGTCATTCAGTTAAATTCACCTAAATACCAATTAAATCGAAATGTGTTGCTTAAACTGGTGAGTCCGCTACTTTTTTTCTCTTGTTTGTGTGTTTAGCTTTGAATGACAAAGATCATGACAAACTATCAAGATCATAACTTATAAGTGAACAGTATAGATATCCTGAGATTTCCAGGTTATTTGATAGGGCCGTTAGTGAAGAAGAAGCTTCAAAAGTCCCAGTTTGTTGTTTTACTAAACGTGGGATCCGGATGAGAAAATGGCGACCAACAGACGTCCTCGCTGATGACGAATGGCCTGTTAATTACCAAATTGTGGTTCCAAGTTCATATTGTCAGGACATTCTCAGTTCAGCCCATGAAACTCATTTGTATGGTCATTTAGGTGTCAATAAGACATACCATACAAGTGTGTGTCCTTTTTATTGGCCAAATCTCAAAAAGGCGGTTTCACAATACATGTCAAATGGTAGGAAACCCCAATCAGTAGATTTCCAAAGCCCATCTTCAAACTATTCCTGCATTTGATGAAAATTACAGTAAAATAATAGTGGACCCCTTGACTAAAATCAATATATGTTGACAATTATGTATGCGTCAACAATTTTAAATTTTCTGAAGTTTTTCTACTTAGGAATAGTAAGACAACGTCTATTTTGAAAAGTTGTTCACATTAAATGGCCTTCCTAAATTGTACTGTCTGATCAAGGGTCAAATATTATGTCTGGTATATTTCAACAGGTCATGCATGAGATAGGCATTCAAGTTTAAGTCTTCTGCCTATCATCCTGAGAGCCAAGGTGCTCTGGAAAGATTTCACCAGACATTAAAAATGTGATTAGGTCTTATTGTTTTGGCACCAATAAGGACTGGGATGAGGGCATAACCTTTTTACGTTTCGTCGTTAGGGAGTCAGTCCAATAATCGCTTGGCTTCAGCCCTTTTGAGCTAGCTTTGGTCACATTGTTCGTGGACCACTTAAGTTATAAAAAGAGAAAATTCTCTCGGAAGAAGATACTTCTTTGAATCTTCTACAATATATGTCTGATTTTTGACACAAACTGTCAAAAGCTTGTGAGGTAGCAGTAGTGGTAGCAGAGTCTAATCTCAAATCACCTCAAAAGAAATGAAAACAAGATATAATTTGACTGCACAAGAACGAAATTTCAAGCGTGATGATAAAGTTCTTGATTTATTACCTATTCCTCGAAAGCCTTTACAAGCTAGGTATCATGGCCCTTATACAGTAGGAAAAAGGGTTAGTGGTTTAAATTATATTATCAATACTCCTGGTATTGTCATAGTAATATGTTAAATAATACATTGACAGAGATAGCCCTTCTTCACATTCAGGTAATGTAGTTTGCTCTGTCCCACTTGAAAATTCCAGTGCCGAGTTACAAAAGGAAAATGAATATTTTGACAAAAATGATCCTGGTTTAGCAATAAAACAGTGACAATTTGAAAAATCTTGACAACAAACTGTCACATCTAGATGCATCAAAGAGACATGAGCTGAAACAATTAATACATGAATATGACTACTTATTTTCGGATTTTCCATCCAGAACAGACACATTATTTCATGATGTTAATGTTGGAAATTCTATTCCAATAAAACACTATCAGTACAGAATGAATCATTCTAAACAACAACATCTTGAAGAAGAAATTCATTGACAATTGGACAAAGATTCAATTGAACAAAGTAAATGTGAATGGAATTGAATTGGATTTTATAGTCGCACCAACAGCTAGGTCATATGGCGACTTTCCAGCTACCACTGGTGGAGGAAGACTCCAGGCAATTCCTGCACGGGCGCGCAAGCCAGCTGGATATCAAAACTGAATGGAGTTTACCATATCGAGGGCTCAGCGCAAAACTATTCTAACTACATGTAAATAAAGAAGGAGATAGAATATTTTTGCGCTGAGCCCTCGATGTATTCTAGTTACAAAACCGGATAATACTTAACGGATGTGTACTGACTATAGAAATGTCAATAGTGTTACAAAATCTGATTCATTTCCGGCAAGTACCTCTCACAGAAAGAGCAAAAGAAGTCTCAGCATGTGTTACTCCAGCTCGACTATTTCAGTATAAAGTTATGCCCTTTAAAATGAAAAATTCACCAGCAACGTTTCAACGTCTCGTCAATATTTTAATATCTGATCTAAATGGATGTGACGCATATATTGATGACGTCATCGATTACAAAAATACATGAAAAGATCATCTGTGGACCATAAGAAGTTTCTTCGACAGTCTTACATATGCGAAGTTTACAGTTAACCTCAACAAAAGTGAATTCTGTCGCGCTGTTGTCACGTTTTGGGGCAGGGTCATGTCAAATCGGTTGAAGCTAAGGTTAAGGCTATCTCTAAATTTCCTGTACCGACTTGAAGATGTTTTTCTTGGTACGGCTTGATATTATAGAAAAAGTTATCATAATTGTTCAGTTATTGCTGAACCTTTGACGAAATTAGTAAGTAAAATAAATACATTTATTTGGAATGAAAAATGTCAACAGTCATTTGATACATTAAAACTTGTTTATCTTGCTGGAATATTCTAAATATTCTATGACATTCTATAACAGTATAAATACAGCCTTGTGGGTGGTCTTGTTTGGTCTCAGTATCCAGTATTCAAAGCTGAGTATCTGGTTTAGTATTTTAATTAAGAATTTACAAAATGTATTAGATGCTGTGAATTAAAATATATTGTGAGAGGATAAAAATATTGTGCTCATCTATAATAAACGTGTCATTGGATTATTTGTACTATTGCGAATTAATAACCAGGAAAGACTTGAAATGAAATCGGACTAAAGGGACACTTGGCACTTTTGATTAAAGGGACACTTGCCAATATTATTTGGACTTTATTTGTATATCGAATTGTGAATTGTAAAGAAATACTAGATCCATTTTATGTAACAATATTTCCCTTATAAGCCTCTTATATTCCAAGTACTCTGTGACATATAAGTGACATATATGCGACTTATAGGTGATTTTTATGTGAAATATAAGTGGCCTAAATGTAAAACGTATATCACTTATAAGTGACATATAAGTGACATATAATCCACTAGAAGGTCAAATGTTTAGGCCAACAGAATGTTAACAATGGGCACAATGAAACGTCATATTAACACAAATAGAAAGCCTATTAATTTTAAAAATCTAAATAAAACAGATAAGTTAACATCAATATAGCAGTCATGTTGAGGCAGTTTGTTTTAAGATGCTTTCTTCTTGACTTCTTCTGGTCTAGTTCTATTTCTTTTGTTCTTCCAATCTGAAAATATTAAATTATGACTAAATAATAAAAATCAAGAATATATATTATCGAATGGTTTTATATTGTTCTTTAAAATACGTTTGAGGATAGAATATTTCCTGTCTGTAAATCAATCAAATGGACCAAACAACGTGATTTAAGTGACTTGTTTAATATCACAAAACTGGACCCATGCCTCCAAAGATAGACATAGACATAGTATTTCCTATTTAACACCATTTAATATATGTATATAAACGTATACCAACTCATACATTAATTAAATAAACCTAGTTAATATGATTAGCTGAGCCATATATATGTATTTTAGGGGTTCTGGACCACACGCTTATATTATTATTTTATTTCTTAATTCACTACCTTAAAAAAAAACTACTGAACAACTTTCAAAATGAGAAAAAAAAAGCTGTACAAGTTTGTACCTTTACCCAACTTATAATTTTATAAGTTTGGTGAAGGTACCTACTTACTCAAGTTTGATTTTTTAAAATTTGAAGAACAAGTATGTACAAGAAATAAAATATGAAATGGTAGATATTTGTTTTCAGATTTTAAAAAATCAAACTTGAGTAAGTATCTACCCCAAAATACGTAGATAATAAATCACCATGGTGGTTTAAGATAAGAATGTTCTAGATTTTGAGCTTTGATAAGGTTACGTGATTATTGTCACATGTGATAAGCGTTTATTTATATTAACCAATCGGTAAAGCTCATGTGATAAGCATCTATTTATATCAACCAATCGGTGAAGATCATGTGATAAGCGTCTATTTATATCAACCAATCGGTGAAGATTTTGGCCTTCCTGACGGGTATATATGACAGAAAAAACTACGGATTAGTATACTCTTAACACGGTGACATACCCTATGGGAATAGAGACCTGAAAGAGTAAGGATAAAACTAGGATTATTTTTCATAAAATGTAAGTCCATTTTAAATTTGTATTCAGTATTTTTTTTTTATATTTTTAGAAGGTTCTAGGTTGAATACATAGGTGGTGGATCGTACTCATACACATTACTAAAACAATTAATCACAAACTTTTTAGACGTTTATGTAAGGTTGCCATTGTTTCCTTTCTTCCCTGCTCTACTAGTTCCTTTTTTTGAACTTCACTTATTTCAGCCTTTTTTTTTGTTTTGTGTCCTGTTTTAAACTATAATATTTATCCAACTCATCTAAAATCATCTTAAACTCTTGATCAGATATTTGTGCATAACTTAACGCTTTTGATATTAACTGCTTTATACTATTTAACTTAGACTCTGCCAAAGTTTTTATTTCATGATGTTTTTGAGCTTTTGCATTAAGCTTGCGTCTGATAAAATTAATACAAACACCTGTAGCTACACATACTATTGCTGCTATTTCTAAAGGTAACAAAACTGGAACAACAAATCCAATCCCAGCCATAATAACACCTGCAGATATCAAGGTAGTGTCAATTCCATCTGTAATATTAATACCACGTTTATATTTTTTATAAAGTGACTGACGTATATCTCGCTCTGTAATTAACTTTTTTTCAATCTCTGAAATCTTTTGTAATCTATAATTTCGTCCGTCTTCCACTGGCAACTCAGGATATATACTTGGTGCTGTTGGTTGCTTCATTTTTTTATTAATAAATAAAAAATTAAATTAATTCAATTAATAATGATGCCACCGTATCTACAGCGGTAGCGTTAGCAACCTTGCATACAAAGTTAACAACAGAACCAGCACCAATCTCTAAAGGTTTATCAAAGTTATCATGATTGCGTGGGATGATGTGAAGGGTTATACCATAATTTGGTTGTTCAACACCATTGACAGAAACTATTACAGTTACGTCACCAACTAATCGTTCACTTGCTAAACCTATTCCCATAATACGACCACGACGTGTCATTACATGCCCCACATTTTTTCTGCTCCACCATTACCAAATGAGAGTATTCTATTCAACACAAGTGAGCCCTTAGCCTCCGCAAATATTGTTATAATCCCATATTTAAGATAATCAACTCTATTTTTTAAATGATTAAACTAGTCAACAAAAGGCACAACTCGCCTATATAAATTTTGAACATTATTTATTAAAGCCTCTACGTCTTTTGTTTTTTTAGGGCTTGGTGGTCCAAATATACTCATTGTTTTTTTTATAAAAATATATTTTTTAAATAATTTCTAAAACACAACTCATAGGCAAACCGTGATTAAATATCTTGTTGCCATACTCATCTCTAACTTCTATTTTCAATTCAGTAATTGCACCATTCATAAGACAGTGATATTCAGGATAAAAACTTGTATATACTATATCTCCAAACTGCTTATTTACTACAGGTACAACACCTATAATAGTGCTTGGCTTACCATTGAAATAATTACTACTCGTATTAACTTGTTCCAGATGAACATATATCTTTTTATAAGGAGCTAAATCAATTGGGTAATCTCCTATATTAGTACCTGTCAACCATTTTCTGTCCTTGAATCCCAGCATTTTTGAAAGACCGCTTGATATTCGTGTCTCTATTGGCGTATGTATAATGGCTGCACCAATTTGGACAATATTGTCCAGGATAATCTTTTCATTTAGATTTTTAAACTTTTCTACCAAGTCTTGAAAGTTATAGAGTCCACCTGGTAAATGTTCTATTTTATCTGGGTTTCGTGTATTTATGGTTTCATGAATAATATGTTGCCAACCGATAGTGTATGTAAAACTTTTAAATCCAACGCGCTTAGTTCCATCTCTATTATCGATATACTGTTGTAAATTAATAGAGTTGTCTATGTTTGAAATTGTATGAAACATTTTTTTTAATATATATATATAAAAACACAAATAAAAATGATTTCTAAAGAATTCAAATATAACCCAGATGCTCACTATTCAAATACTTTTAGCAAGAAAGTGATAGATATAATAAATCAAAACATAGTCATTACATCAGACGGTAAAGGCTTTAAAGCATCATTTCCCAATGTCTTTGAAAAATACAAACTCCCATACGTCAAATCAGATGCTATAGTCCAAAGCTGGGAAACAGATTGGATATTATTTTGGCAGAATCAGTTGAATTTTGCTATTTGGTGTGCGACAACTGGATGTGGCATTGATTTCAACAACCATCTAAAAGCTGATGCACTGGTTGGTTCATTATTTCGATTTCATGTCTATTACCAAGTCAGAAGAATATTATTTGAGATGAGTGTAGCAATGCCGCAAGACTCAAATTGGAATGCGTTTAATAACATATATAACCGAAACGCATACGAAAGAATATGCAAGGAGTTTAACGTTGACTTAAATTCAGACTGGAGACAGAAACAAAGCTATAATGATGGTCTAGGAACAATTTATAATTACTGGACACATATTGGTTATCATCCTTTGATAAATACTGTATACGAAAACAAAACGATGAGTTTTACAGTCTATGAGAGTGATAAAACATATTACATTGATTACATTGCACAAGGATCTGAGGCTGACAACAGCTGGTCTACTTTTATACTAGATTGTTCATCTGGATTTACAAGAGCTGGAGTAGAAAGAATCAATGACAGCATAAGAACATACTGCTGGGCAATTCTTGGCTCACAATCACAAACAAGAACAGATATACTTGGAACTGGAACAGCATTTGATGCACAAAAACAATTTTTAGCAAATGTAGAGGACGCAATAAATAGCCCCATCGACTTGCCCAGTCAAATTTCAAGATATGAAAACACCTTAAAATATGCAAGAAGTAAAGTAAATTTTGTCTATGGAAGTGGATTGTATATGTCTCCGAGTGCCATGGAATTAAGAATCGGAACAATACAAGACTACAATAATGAAATTGTAATAGCAACCGATGCACAAGCATTAGGATTGACTAATGATGTAAATGTAAAATCAGTGCCACCAAAAAATATTCAACCTTTTCAAGGCACCACAACAAAGAATTGTTTACCGGAACATTCTGACTTTGATAAATCAATACATAAAACTGTGGAACATAACCCACCAGAAATACAAGAAATAGCGATTGAACACGAAGATAACAAAACAACTATAATTGTTGGTACCATAGTAATAGGTCTTCCTGCATTACTTATCTACGAGATTTACTAAACCACTCTTTGGCTGCCACATACAACAACCCGGAAACAAATACAAGCAAAGCCCATAGATTGTTACCAAGCCAATTAATAACTTTACCTGTTGCAGATAAAAGCCATGATACTATTGCACCAATAACTCCTGGAAGTGCTGCAGCAGCTTTACCAGCTAGGTTGGCAAGAAGTTTACCAAGATTAAATAGTTGTTTTTTTATCTAATCTTTTACACTTGATGGATCAGGCTTTGGAGTTGGAACAGGTGCAGTCCCTCCTCCTGTTGTAGGAATAATGGCCTCAACTAATACCCCAATAATCATACCAAAGGCAGTCAAAATACTAACAATAGTAATACCTTGCTCCCTAAACAAGGTTTTGATTCTCTCACCCAATGTTGTGTCTTTTTTTTAACACCTTATTTATAGTTTCTTTTATCCTGTTTATTTGACTGCGTAATGCTTCTTTGTTTTCACTTGCCGCTTCAAGTTGTGCATTTCTTTCATCTTCTAAGTTTTTTATTCTGTCACGTAGGCGCTCTTGTTGAAACTCATCCTCCTGCCCGGGGGCGCTAACCTGTTCTAATTTTTGTTTTTCTTTTGTTATATCTTTATCAAGCTCAGTGAGCTTTGAGAGATTATTAATAAGTTCTCCACGGGAGCTTTGCAATACCTTGTCTAAACCTTGTAACTCTCGCATTGTTAGACCTTCTGTTTGTGTTTGAACAGCAGTTTTAGGATGAGTTTCATCTATTGTATTACTCAAATTACTCTCAATTATATTTACAGCATCTACTGTATTTTGTACATCTTCAGTTGTTGAAAAAGTTTGCATTGGTATAATTTCTCCTTCTTTTGTGAGGGTATCTTTTGTTTTTGCCGAGGATGCTAATTCTGCCATACCCTGAGCCTTTCTTTCACGTGGGGCTAAATAATCATATATTTTTAAATTATTTTTTATGAAGTCAATGCCATGTTTTCTAAGTAGAGTGTCCAGCGCATAAAACTTGATTGGTTCGTTTGGATTATTTCCCTTATAATAGGTAAGTTGAACATCATCTGTTCTCAACTGAACTGCATATAACATTGTTCTACCGTTTTCGTCCTCAGCCACTCTAAAATCATTTTTATAATCAATTCCGCTGATCTCAGCATTAACTTCAGTAAAAAATTGATCTACTAACAACTCTTTTTTTGCTAGTTGTTCTTCTGTTTTATCTTTTCCTTGAAGCTGATCAATATGGTTATTTTTATTTACAATTTGTCTCTGAAATTCTGAGCCAGGTTGTATAAATTCTGGTTCGTCGGGCGAGTCTTCTTCATACATATCTTCAACATCTGGATCGAACGTAGGATTTTCAAATCCTCCTTCAGCCATTGTTTATTTTATTTAATTTTAAAAAATATATTTAAAAAATAAAAACAATGTCAGCTTACGAAAACAAACTCAACCCTCATAGAAACTAAGAGAACCGCATGGTGCCAAGGGCATTCGCACAAGTGTAGTAATAACTAATATTCCATCAACAATAGACCAAAACCAGCAACTGCTTGTAAGATTTCCCAATCTAAGTACTAATGATGTGATAGTTCCACGTACTGCTCGTCTTGCCTTTGAAATATAATTTAAAAGCAGAACAGACGCCAACGCTACTCTATTCCAGAATCTGGGTAGAACAATTGTGAAAAAAATGACAATAAGAATAAGTGGCAATGAAGTCATGTCAATAGATGACAGTGATATATATCATTGTTATGTAGATTTATGGAAAAGCCCTACCGAACGATTAAACACAGCTTACCAAGGTATTGGTAAAGCAAACATGCTAAAACATAGAGTTGGTGCGTGAGATGCTTCCTCAGACACCAAAGATGAAGCTATAGCAGCAGCTTATGGAAATAGATTTTGTATTCCACTGGACTTTGAAATGTTAGAAAGTCATATGCCATTTTATCAAGCGGGGCTTGGTGATAGGTTAGAATATGAATTAACGTTTAACGATTATAACAAAGTTATCAAAAGCAGTGATGCTGATGCATCTTATGTAATAAAAAATATCTGCTTGGAATTTGATACGGTTAGTGATGTTGAATTAGCTAGACAAATAAGACAGCAAATCAATGGTAAGATAGTATTTATGTATGATCGTATCTTGCGACATAGAAAAATAATAGCAAACAAATCTGAAACCCTTTGGAACATCAACATTAATACACCAGCACAGAGCATGAAAGGTATTTTAATGCTGTTTGAAGACCCAGAAAGAACAAGCGTAGAAACCTATTACAAACCAAAGATTGAAAAGGTTGAAATGACAATAGAGGGAGTACCAAATCAGTTGTATAGTCAGGGCATGAAGGCATATCAACATTGGGATGAAATCAACAAATATTTTGCCTTGACCTCAAAAAGAAACAAAGAGACAGAAATGGTAGCGAGGGAATTAAACTTTACCAATGTTTCTCTTGAGACCTATCTAACAAAATCATATGTTTTGTGGCTTGACCTTAGAACATGTGATGACAATTTATTACACGGCAGTGGAAGAAGAATAGAAAACGGCAGTGAAGGTACAACGATACTAATAAATAAAAAAGCAGATGCAGATCAAACTTTAAATATTTATATATATATAATACAAGATGCGCAAATCAATTTCGAAGATGGAAGATTCAAAGAAGTACGATACTAGTTTACAACAAAAATATCATAAATATCGACACAGTGACATTATCTGTGGTCAGACAGGCTGTGGTAAAACAGAGTTTGTTCTTGACATACTTGAACAAGAGTATGTTGGAGTTTTTGAACATATAATTATATTGTGTCCAACTATAGAGTGGAACGAGGCTTATAAAAATAGATCCTGGATAGGTGATGTAAGACATCCAAAAGAAAAAAAAAAAATTGTCAATCCCGTTAGCAAAGGTAAAGAAATGCTACAAGAACTGTTGCGTTTATTTTTCAAACAATATGCTGGCCAGCCCACATTATACATTATTGACGATTGCTCAGCCACAAAATAATTAACAAAGAAAAAAGATATGTTATCAGAGTTGGCATTCTCTGGCCGCCACGCCAAACAATCAGTATGGGTTATTTCACAGAGATATAATTCTGTATTGAAAGATTTGAGAGAGCAAGCAAAATGGTTGTGTATGTTTTACACTAAAGACAGAGATAGTTATGAAAATTGTTTGAGAGAAAATGATGTTCAGTATTCCGACGCTGGAGGAGAGAACAAGAATAAGAAAAGCTTTAGCTAAGACTAAATATTCCAAGTTAATTTTGAGGACTGACCAACCAACTGGTTATTGGGTTGAATCATTTTTAACAGCAATTCTTTTTTTCTAACAGCATTGCTTTGTTGCTAATAGTAATACTAACAGCAAAGTAGCAATGTTAATTGCAATACTGACATGAAAATATAATGAAAATATCAAAAAATATAGTAATGCTTATAGCATTGCTCATAGCAAAGTAGCAATGTTAATAGCAATGCTTGCAGCAAATTAACAATGCTTATAAAAAAATAGCAATATTAATAACAATGCTATTAACAATACTAACAATTACTACTTGCATGAATATCGCAGCTGGTTGTTTTATGTTTTATGTTTATTTCAAGATAAAAAAGAAAATTATTAATATAAAAAAGAATGCGGAAGAACTATTACAAGACATATCGGAAGGTTTTACGGAACGTGATGAATCAAAGCAACAAGAAACAAAAAAAGTAAGATTATCAGTCATAGAGGCTGGCGGTGGTAGTCGTCAATATTTGGGTAAAGACATACAACTCACGAATATAGATGGCATGCCACCAGATGAAATTAACAAACTTTACTGCAGATATGAAGCAAGGCTTGAGGCAAGTATGACCAAGACGTTAGGCAATTCTTTTATTAACTTGTATGTGATGGGAGTATCAAAATATTTTAATGTAACCAATCCACCAAAGCTGATTTGGAGGAAGACCCATTTATTAATCATGCTTTGACAAGCGCTTGTTGTGAGTTGTATTACAGGTATGGAATGTGCTTAGCACCATTTACAGCAATACTGACAACTGTTAGACATATTGATTTTAATAAAAATAAAAATATAGATAATATAAATGGAGAACCAAGAGAGTGAAGTTATACCTGTTGAGGTTGAACAACAAAAAGTAAAAAATCCAAAAAGAATAGAAGCTGGAAAAAAAGGAGCAGCGGCAAGAAAGGCAAAGAGAAACCAGAAAGCAAAATAAACGTATACAAAAATTATATTCCGCCGTGTCTGGTTTTATTAGGTATTGCTGGGTTGGGTTTGTATACTTATAACAAAAAATCTGCTACACAACCTGTGCAACCTGCTGCTGTTCGTGTTGCACCAAAAGACCCGTTTGATTGTTTTTAATAATTTATTTAAAAAAATAATATAAAAAATAATATAAAAAAAATGGCAGCAAGTATTGACGGAAAACAAATTGTAAATATGATGTATCATGCAGGAGTGGAAACACTTCTAACTGTTGGATATTCTGAGATTGGCAGAAAACTACTAAAAAGACCAGCACCTAATGTGGATTTTAATATGACAGATTTTGGGATGCTGTCTGTGGATATAATGTTAGCAATGGCTACGAGGGATATGTTGATTAAGCAATATTATGAAATAATTTAAAAAATATATATATATAAAAAAATGGCAAGTGCAGTAGCAATGATGATAGGTGGCGCATTAACAAATGCATTGGCATTTAGCGGTTCAAATTATTTCTTTTCAAAAATGGGAAGTCATTCAGATGAGGAAAGACAAAGGCACGACAAAGCAGTGGAACAATTAAACGCAGCACAAGCGGAGTGGAATAAAAAAAGAACAGAGAGATTAGATTTTATTAATAAGCAACTGCAAAAAGAGCATCATGCAGAGCAAACTTTTGATGATGTGGACCAAGCTATGAAGCAGTATTATTACACAACTGGCAAACATTTGCTTTTGGAAGCGGAGCCCAAGTTGAGTGATTTTTTATACACCATCTCCTGATCAACAAAATAGAGAAATTACGTTTATTGTGGTGGGCATGGCTGCAACTGGATTTGTGGCGTACAAATTGATTTCATAAAAAAAAGTTTAAAACTATAATAACTTTGAAATAACCTTTGGAAAGACTAAGTCATATGCGTTATACCTATTTTTTTGTTGTTTTTACATGGTTTTAATCCAAGTGGTCGCATATAATATGATGGTTTAGCACTCTTCTCTAATTTATTTTTGAGATGATCAGGCGCCCATACTTCACCATTGTCTAATACTGTCAATACCATGGATGGACCATATTCAGTATTTAATATTTTTGTATCTGTAATAGTGTATATTTTATTTAGTTCCAAGTCTGTCCATTTCTTTGTGCTATTTTGATATTGCTCTTCAAGCAGTTCATTAAATTGTGCAGTTGTGATATCCATTTTTTCTTTATAGTTATATAAAGTTTAATCTTTAGTAGAAAAAAATATTTATTACAGCCCAAAAGGATTTTGGAAAGGTTACTCAGCAGTTAAAAAATTAGCAAAAGAGGCTGGTGTTAGTGAAAAAAAGGCATTAGAATTTTTAAAAAAAACAAGCTGTGTGGCAGATTTATTTACCCGCACCAAAAAAAATAGTTAGACCCAGGTTTGATATTTCTACTAAGAATGGAGTGCATCAAGCTGAACAGAACATTAGCTGAAAGATTGTTTGGCTATCAGTATGCTAAGGAAATAGATTCGCAAAAACGTAATAGAGAATGGGTAAAGAGATTACCAGAAGTTGTTAAAGCAATAAATGCGGAAACAAAAAAGCCCCCTCCTGTTGAAACAGAAATATTAAAAGATGATCCTATCTGTATGAATGCCAGTGTAAGATATTTATATCAACCCGGGGAACAAGAAGGTGGAAGACGCAGAGCAACTGATCCAATGTGGAGTGTAGATATTCACAAGATTAAAAGTTATATGGTGACGCAAGGTATAAGAGTTTATTATTTGAAAGCACCAGCGCCACAAAGAGGATTTGTCAAAGAAGAACTACTTATTGTTCCTGCTGATACACAAATTCATAAGTTTTTATAGAAACCATGTGCATCAGTTTTAATACCGTCTGGTGCTATGTATCTTTTAGAGTAAAATGGTGACAGTGTTACTTTGTTTACTTTTATACCGTATATCTCATGCTTTATTGAGCGTATCATATTCATTTCATGGGTGTATTTTTTCTTGCTAAACAATGCATCCTTGTAGTTTTCAAAGTGTATATGTTTTTTGATTACATATTCTTTTACACCCTTTGCTTTCTTGATAATCTTCTCATCCGCTTTCAAAATAGAATATAGCTTGGGTCTTAATCCAACATACTCATCTATAGCAACACCAGCACATTCGTCTTTCATTTTACCTACTTTTTTGTTTGTTTTATCATTCATTGGGTGATTTTTAGGATAATTACTTAGATCATACTCACCTTTCATTTCAGCCATGTCTTTGTATGCGTCTTCTGTTTTTATATCTACAAGCAAGCTGTCAGTATCTGTGTATAATAAAGTACAGTTATCTCCATACCTTTTTTTCAAAGTATTATAGTACCAATCATGGATATGGTACTTTGATAAATCCAATACTGACATTCCAACATAAATTGGTTTGTTTAATGTTAATTTTGTTTTGTTCACATGTATTGCTGACAATTCATCTGAAAACTTTATACGTTTGTTAAAGTTGGGTTTGGCTATTATTTTTCTTATCTTTTCATTTTCAGAGCCGTCAGTTCTTACTAATGTTATGTCAGTCCGCTTGCGTAGATTTTCCATTGTTTTGCCAAACACAGAGTTGTTCATAAGTTTGTAAAAATCTGTTTCAAATTTTGATTTAGCCTCTTCCCTAAGTTTTGTGTTTAGATTTATGTATGATTTCATCCATGGTTTTTCATTAAATTCTAATACTCTGTGTATTTTCTTTAGTTTCATGCCTAAAGATAAATACAGTTCCAGGTTTTTGTAATGTATCACATATTTTTCTTTGTCCCTAAGATTGGGAACTAGTTGTTCTGTATTTATCATGCTATTATTTTCTAACAGATCTGTTTGGTATTTAGACAACCATTCTTTTTTCACTGCTTATCTTTCCGGTGCAAGCGGATAGTCATTATGAGATTCATGAAGTTATTTAGGATATTCCAAATCAACTTCTAGAAAATACCCTTTACCTTCTTTTCTTTCTTTTGACTCTGGCAACGTTTCCACCCACTTAAAGCCAGAATATGGAAGTGGCTGACTCATTGCCCACTCATAAAGATTATTTGCATCATAATACATTAAAAAGTTGTTTTCCTCGTTAGGGCTATAATCAGCTACATGTGAATTGTTTGCTTTGGCATATCGTTTTGATACCATACTAATTCCACCACGCATACCTTTTTCTATAAATAAGTGCATGTCAATGTCTGTCAAAAGTTCTAATTCTATTTTTGAATGTTTAATTAAAGTATCCCAAGATAATCCAGGTGCTGTATAGTAATGTAAAGCATCAAGTTTGTATGCACTCATACATGTTTTTCTAATAGTTTGAAACACATCTGCTAACAAAGTTACATCAGTTTTTAGATATAAATCATGATAGTCTCCAAGAGTTTTACAGTTAAACTCTTCCCATATATTTTGAGCGTATTCGTAATCTTTGGAACTTATACTTTCATCTGAGAGACTACTGTAAAACTTTTCTATAGGCGGTAATTGCGTTTCCTTAAATCTTTCCATACTGTCCATATATTCGTATGGATAAACACCTTTTCGTAAAAGTACAGGTTTTAGATATAAATTATGATAGTCTTCAAGAGTTTTACAGTTAAACTCTTTCCATAGTTTTTGGGCATATTCATAATCTTCATAATCTTCGTCTTCAAGCTTTTTACTTGAACTATAAAACTTTTCTAAAGGTGGTAATTTTGTTTCCTTAAATCTTTCCACACTGTCCATATATTCATGCGGGTAAATACCTTTCCGCAGAGGTAAATTTGTTTGTCTAAACTGATTTTTGGTAATTTTAAAATCAGATGTGCCTGTTGCATCAACCAATTTTTCCAGAGACGAAGCCATAAACTGAAAGCTATCCAAAAATCTAAGTTGTCCGGCACTAAATGAAATATACTTTTCAGCGTTGTTTGGAATGCATGTACTATTACCTGTCATTTTATGTATTTTTTGCATTATAAGATGACTATCATATCCTTTGAGGTTGTGAAATATAACAGGTATAGGTGTTTTGCTTGGTTTTATTTTCAGCTTTAGGTTACAGTTTTTATGTGCTGCACCTCTATATTCACCTGTAAAATGACAGTGGTCTCTTACTTTACAGTTTTTACCAAATTTCCTACCTATTTCATTTTCGCATATCCAGCAGTGTGTTGCTTTTTCATAATCTTCCTCATTTTGTTGTGTCATGATTAATGGTTTTGGTTATTCTAAGTGATTTAAAAACTTTTCAACAACATCTTCACCTCTGTAAATAACAGGTTCTTCAGCTTTGCCATCATATCTGACAACCTGGTATCCAAAACCACAAGCTTCGTGTACATTTGTGATTTCAGATTTCTTTCCAAATGTGATTGATTGCGGTTTGATTATACTTTCAAAATCAGCATATATTGCATAAGGCACAGACATCTGATTTTGATGATTTTTAAATTTTACAGTATTTTTACCATTTTTTGGCATTTCAATTTTGCAAGATTTTTTGTTGATACCATAACAATCTTCTTTGTGATTTGTTAGTAAGTCTTCATTTGAAAATCCATAAAGGCAACGATCACAGAAATAAGTTTTGCCTTTATATTTGTTTTGATCATATAATAACCTATTTAAGTTTTTAATCCAGCAATAGTGGTTGTTTGTAACACTTTTATCAGATATCAAAAGCAGATTAATTCTATTAATATCTTTGGGTTGTTCTGATATTGTATACGGAAAAACATTTACTTTTTTACTTTTTTCTGATATGGTACATCCGTAAACATTTATAGCAAGATTATTTAGTTTTTCTACTTTTGAAATTTGAGAAATTGGTGTAGGAAAGTCAATTCCGTCTTTTTTTAGAAAATCTATACTAGGATATTTTGACAACCTGTCGGTGTGATCTGCCGCTGGATTTAGAGCAGAATTTATAGCATGAAACAAACACTGATTATCGTTATTTTTTACGTTTATTATTGCTTTTTTATTAGCTATTTCTTCAGGCAGTGGAATATATGAAGAACCTTTTAATGGTTCATACTTTGCAATATTCAAATAAAGCTTAACACAGTGATCAACTTCTAATCCAGATGCTGTGTTTGTAAATCTTTCTAGACTTTCTTGTATAAATGCAGATGAATTGTCATAAAACTCGCTTATTTTTTCAGAGCTCAAAATGGCATTTTGTTCACCGTGTAATACTGCAGTGGTGTATTTTTTGGTAGAACCATCATCTTTAAATAAATCTATAGTAAGAGCTAATTGAAACTGTAATCCTTTAGTTTTTATCAGCTCTTTGATAATTTGTTTTGTAATAATAATTTTTTTATCACGAAATACTTTTTGAGGATCTTTGTATTTATTTACAGACATTTCGTATGCTCTAAAATATCCGCATTTTGGATTGTCAACTAGTTTTAATTTGTCTTCTTCTTTTTCTTCTTTTTGATTTTCTTGCAGCTCTTTAGCCATTTTTTTTTTTGTATTTATCATCTTGACTTAATTCTTTTTTAGCCTGTTTTTTAAGTTTTCTTCTTTTCTTAAAACTTTCAAAAGATTTACTAGTTGGTTCTATCTTTTTATCTTCAAAAGGTTCTATCTTTTTATCTTCAAAAGGTTGGCTGGTAGTTGCCCTTGTTTTCGAGACTTTATTTTCTTCCTCAAGTAATTCCATTTTTTTCTTAATTAATACATTTTCTTTCTTAACTAATGCAATTTTTTTAACTTCTTTCCTAAGTGATGCAGTTTCTTCCTCAATTTTGGTTGGTTGACCTCCTAATGATTTCAGTGCCATATTTAGTGATTCCTTATCTATTATACCTGTATCATACAGGGATAATAAATTATTTATAGTATCTTTAGTGTCTGACATTTTTTATTTCTTTTCTTTTATACCTAAAAATATTTTATTTAATATAAATAATTATTACTATAAATATAAAGCAATGATTCCGTGTCAATTCCTAAAGATCAGTTCCACCGGTATTTGTACCAAAAAATGTGTTAAAAATTCAAAATATTGTAAAGTTTATAAAAATAGAATGAAAACTTGTAAAATTCTACCTTGTTTAAATTGTGGATTGGGCACTACTGCCCAATTTCAAATTTGTTGTAAATGTGGTGCTTCAACAATTAGAAAATGTAAAGATTATTGGTATTATAAGGATTATAATAAAGAATGTTTAAATTTAGACGTATTGTGTATTGATAGTTTAATTTTTATAACCTTGATTATAAATTTCAGGGTACCTTCACCAAACTTATAAAATTATAAGTTGGGTAAAGGTACATACTTGTACAGCTTTTTTTTTCTCATTTTGAAAGTTGTTCGGTAGGGTAAGCTAGTGAATTAAGAAATAAAATAATAATATAAGCGTGTGGTCCAGAACCCCTAAAATACATATATTTGAGCCTAAAGGGGATTTATTTTTGTACAATAATAACAGATAAATAAAGAAATATTTTATCAAATGTACTTCCCAGCTAATTACCCCATGTACTATGTCTTCTGTTGATATCAGTATCCTAAGCAGATTTGATATGAACATAAAGAACCAAATGCTTTCCTCATTTCGAAATGATAGAACGTGGTTCTAATACATCCTTCACCAGATCACTAAATGATTATGTGTATGCTTTAAATCGTTTGACAATAAAATTCCACAGCATTAAATGCAACTTCTATTCCAGTTGAGACTTTTACTGAAGAAATTCAGATCCTATTATCAAAATGAGGCATCTTATTCATCGGCGTAGCTACTTTTAGGCCATATATTATTAGGCAATATAGGCCCGGGCCTATACATCAATTTGAAATAAAGAAAAAAAATGAAAAGTCAAAAATGCAATAAAATCTGAATCCGGAGAGGGTGCGGGGCTAAGGGTCAACATGTGTTTCTTATTTTATTTTACAGTGTAGATAATTCAACTTTGTCAAAAAATATTTCTTCAAATAGCACACAAGTGTCAGATATACGCCAAAACGCACCATTACGTAGTTAATTAAAAAAAAACGGCGGGAGATTGCCCCTAATCCCCGTTGTTTGTCGGGCCTATATGTTCATTTTAGGTCAGCTACGCTTCTGTTACTGACTTAATGTAGGGTCTGATTACAGGCCTAATATTCATCTGTTGATCACAATAATCGGACTCAACTCAAAATCTCAATTATTTTAATTCCTAATAAAAAACAATTTTACAAGCAAATTACTATATTTACTTACAAAAATGAGTAATTTTAAAGGTAATTTAACAGAAAATGTCATAGGGTTTGCAAAAATTGAGATTTTGAATTTGAGTCTGATTCTTGTGCACAAACATTTGATGAATTTATGCCCTTGTCATATTGATTGATTGAATGGAATGTATTTCATGATGTGGAAACTGGCACTTTCATATAACTGGCTCATAATGCTCTCCAATGTCAGCTTCTGATAATATATACGTCATATAAGTATGTAAGTCATGTATATATAACTCACTTAGGCAATATACGAAGTATATGTGACATATATATTACATGTAAACTGCATATAAGCTGCATATAAGTCACTATTATATTATCAGAAGAGGACATTGGAGAGCATTATGAGCAAGTTATAGGAAAGTGCCAGTTTCCACATCATGAAATACATTCCATTCATTCCATTCAATCAATAAATAATTATGATAACAGAAAGTAATAATCAAAAGTTACAATTTTCTGTGATATGCGTGTTAAGTGATATACGAGATAATCTTATATTCATGACTTCGTATTTCTGGCTAAACGTATTGGATAACTCTCGTTTATCAAGGAGTCTCATATCCAGTCTCGCTATTAGCATCACAGCCAAACAAGCTTTATTATTGCGAGGTCTGAAAACTTGGAAAAAGGTGAAAGAATTTCAAAATCGGATGATAAATAAAAAAAAGATATGACCATTTGAAGGTTGTTTTAAAACAAATATGGGAGACGCCATTTTGAGAACTATGACGTCATAGTTTCAAATTACCATATATAAAATATTGATCAATATCATTTAAAGCAAAGAAAGTCGATGCAAATGAATGCAAAGTCCTTTACTGGTCATATAAGTTTCAACAGTACCTTCGAATAATCATATCTTCTTTGAAAATTCTTTCACCTTTATTCATTTTCCCCAGAAATTTCAATAATAAAGACGTTTGACTGTGGCGGTACATTCCCTTTAAGGTCTCACATCTCTATTATCTCCCCCTGAAAGCTCACGGACCTAGAGACAAAAGGAAAACAGAAAATATTTCTTTTTTTTTCTCAATTTTAGGCAATTTTTTATTTGAAAAATAGTGTTTTTATTGCTTTAGCATACATCTGCAGTGTGAAAGACAGATGATACAGAAAATCCCATGTTGATATGAGGTTTCATTCAAATTTCAGAAGTGTTTGACCTAATCACCAAATATTCAGTTAGCTAGTGTATGGATTTTGAATTTTCCATAAGGGTAACATAATCATGAGCGAGAAAAAAAACCAGCATGGCCAACTGATGTATTTTATAGTTTTAAATTACTGGTCTTGGCTATACTGAAGATATTAAACCAACAACAATGTCTGCTGGCCAGCTTTGAAGCTCAGATGTTTGAAAAGGCTGTACAGTAACCCTATGGGAATATTAATTGAGGTGTGAAACCTTAAGAGCCGTATTGGTATACGTGCGACTGTGAAAATCATAGCTCTTCTGTTTTTGTCTGTTTGTTTTAATTGTTTTAATGCAAGTTTCTAGTTGACTGTGTTCTGTGAAAGCTACATCTCCTGCTCGACTATTATACCTAGTTTTATATTATGTACCAAACACAGAGCTGTGTCAATCGTTTCATTTTAAATAGCATGACTCAAGGTTGCACTTTCTGTCGAGGTTTCTGAAGATTAACACAATGCTTCCGCATATCCTTTTCTTGTGCAAGTTGAATGCATGGACATGTGTTAATAAAGGTTAGTCAATTGAAATACGGCGGTTGTTTATGCAGGTATTTCGTGTTCAGCAGGGACCGCGTCAGAAAAAATGCGACCCGGAGTCATGGGCCCGAATAATCTACCGACAGTTCAAAGTAAAGGATTCACAGCTTAGGCTAGGTACATAATATAAAACCACAAGTTATCATTCTTCACAAATGATTAGTAAGCTGCCACAGCAAGAATATGCTGGACTACATATTCGACATAAGCATACCATAAGATAACTGTCATCCCTTCAAAACTGTACTTTCAGAAAAAAAAAACATAGAGATTTTGATTGTCGTATCTCTGATGGTGATAGGTGAGTATGGAATTGAGCTTTGGCGCACCCTAGAACCTGTTTGTAACCATTATCGGCCTTGTTGCCACTGAACCTTTTTTTTTGAGGTTTGGTTTCAATGCACATCTGGGGACATCGCAGGGCTAGTAACATGTTGAGTTTACTAAACTATTGGTCTAGTAGTTTGGTAAACTCACTAGCCCTGATAAAAACTCACTAGCCCTGATAAAAACTCACTAGCCCAGATAAAAAATTACTAGCCCTGATAAAAACTCACTAGCTTTGATAAAAACTCACTAGCCCTGATAAAAAATTACTAGCCCTGATAAAAACACACTAGCCGTGATAAAAACTCACTAGTCCTGATAAAATATTACTAGCCCTGAAAAAACTCACTAGCCCTGATAAAAACTCACTAGCCCTGATAAAAACTTACTAGCCCTGATAAAAAATGACTAGCCAATCAACAGAAAAGTATATTTTAATCCAAATTTCGGTTTATTTCATGAATTTTAAATGAATTTTGAAGATATCTCCACATTTTTTATATAGGCAATGTTATCCAAGCACATACAGGCATCCCGATGAAGACTTTGCCAAACAAATAATAAGGAAAACACACATGTTGATTACTGAGGCAATTTTTAATTATGACTTATTGTCATTTGTTGAAACTATCGACACAGATCACGTTTTTAAAAGGTAAGGTTAGAAGTGCTGTCGTTACACAGCCTATCGATTTATAATTTATTTCTTATTTGAACAAATATTTTATTACCCCGTTTGAGTATCCAGACATTAACATTTGGTAGCCCGGCAGCATTTTTACTAGTCTCGGGCTACCAGAATAACGATAATTCCGAGCTCCGCATCGGATGATTGTTAGTCTTCATCATCTCTGAGGCTTGATTGTAAATACATAACGTCTTGACACTTGACAAACAAATGAAACACAAGTCCGTATTTTTTTGACCATACACATGTAGTTCGTCGATATAACGATGACGTATTCATCTTTGTTTCATTAGTAATTTATTGTATTTCTGCGGTTCTGTATATCTTGGATAGACGATGCGTTTGTATCAGCCAATCAGAAACGATACCAGAATCTCGGTAAAATGGCTGCCGCGTCAAATAATATTTACAAGAAAGGTTCTATACGTTTGTCTTGAAAAAGGCAAGCCTCACGGATGATCTAGACTAGGTTATTGGCAGATATATTTGACACACAATATGTTGCATTTCTGTTAAAGCTGATAAAATCTAATAACAGGGCATGGCTTTAACGTTTTGGATGGCTATTTATTTGATTTTTGAATTATTTGAAATCTATGATTTATAAAATGGCTTCTGTTGAAATCTAAAATTAAAACTGAATTGAAAACTCTATCTCTGTCACCATAAACTGTGATTTTTGCGTTGAAACAGCGATACTGAATGCCTGTGTTATGAGTAAAATGTAAAACGAAAGGAAGCAACACCAGTCACACAAAAATATAATTAAGAAATGTATTTACATAAAATATTTACTTACAGAATACGCAAATCCAGTAGTTCATTAATATCCAATTTTTGAATTAAGTCCAAATAAAATTATCCAATGTTCCTTTAATTAAGATTCGCAAGTGTCTCTTTAATTCAAAACAGTAAGTGTCTCTTTAATCCAAAGCAGTAAGTTTCTCTTTCAGTCTAAATTAATTTCCAATATTTCCGGTTTAGTCCAAATATCCAAGTTCATTGTTATTTTGAATGAGCACAATAATAAGTAAATCCTCTCACAAATATATTTAAAAGCATCCAATTCAAAATTATCTTTTTACTAAATAGAACTCAACTCCTGGGCTGCTCCCAGAGCTAGCCTGTCTATATACCGCCTATAGACTGCCCCAAAAGTCTCCCCACCAAAACTGTCCAATGAAAACAGTCCAAAGTTCATCACAAATGAATTTGCATAAAATAGTCCAATGAGAACAGTTCAAATTTCATCATACATGAATTTGTATAAATAATTTGCATACATCGTAAACATGCTTACATATTTACTATTTTTAACTTTCTTCAGGCCAAATCAATAACAAACACGCAACAATGCATACACACTCCGAGACACATGCAACAATACATGTAAACATTTAGGTAACACGTGTTACATAACAATATATTAATTGTATCGTTAGTTAGCAGGTCATTAAAGTAATTATCGTTAAGTACTAGTAAATTAGAGCCACACCCACATCTTAAATGGAGTGTCTACAATAGAATTTGCAGTCTGCAGTTCTGCATGTTAGGAGGTTCTAGGCCCATTCTTCATA
The DNA here is from genome assembly GCA_037043455.1 of Cyrtodaria siliqua. Taxonomy (NCBI): domain Eukaryota; kingdom Metazoa; phylum Mollusca; class Bivalvia; order Adapedonta; family Hiatellidae; genus Cyrtodaria; species Cyrtodaria siliqua. The sequence continues at coordinate 36,130 of JAWPHD010014642.1, forward strand.
TTTTATCTAGGTTGAAATGGAGGATGAGCTTGGCATGTTTATCCCTGTTTGGCGTCGTATAACATTTCTTGTGTTGGTGCGCCGTAAAACCCCAATTCAATTCATCATCATAATGATGATGATCATCAGTATCCTCTTCATCATCAAAATCATCATCATCAGTATCCTCTTCATCATCATAATCATCATCATTTGTATCCTCTTCATCATCATAATCATCTTCATCAGTATCCTATTCATCGTCATAATCATCATAATCAGTATCCTCTTAATTATCGTAATCATCATCATCATCATCAGTATCCTCTTCATCAGCATAATCATCATCATCAGTATCGTTTTTATCATCATAATCATCATCATCTGTATCCTCTTCATCATCATAATCATCATCATCATCAGTATCCTCTTCATCATCATAATCATCATCATTATTATCCTCTTCATCATCATAATCATCATTATTATCCTCTTCATCATCACAATCATCATCATCATCATCACCATCAGTATCCTCTCCACCGTTATAACCAGCAACTTTAATTACTACTACTACTACTACTACTGTTGCTGAGTAGACGCTTTAGGTTATGGCGCTACTGCTGCTGCTGCATTATCTTACAATTGGTTGGAATGTATCTGTCAACATTGACTGTTAGATGTACCAAAATGTGTGGCATGATGTCCAGATAACACATTTATTCGATGGAAAAAAACACTAGTCAGGACAAAACGAATTTTTGATCAGAAATAACTTATAATCTATATTGGACTGATATATTATATGCTTAAGTTTTTACTCTTTTATATTATAATAGCGGAATCCATTTTCCCTGCGAGGTATACAAATGTCCTACTGTTTCGTTATCCTTGTAGCCTTTGTAGCATGTGTGTCACGACCGATAATGTAATAAATACCTATAATGTAACATCAACCATTATTGTAATAAAAAACAACTGATAATGTAAGATCGATCGGTACTGTATTAAAATTCGACGATATTGTAATAGAAATTCTTACCGATATGGTAAAAAAAAAATCACCGATAATGTAAAAAAAAAAATTCAAACCGACATTTTTTGTCAGCTAATGTAATTTTGTTTGTATCGACCGATAAAGTAAAACATTTCGGCTGATAATGTAATACCAACCGCTCTTGTAATACCAAGCAACTGATATATTGTAACAAGTGATCTGGGATATTTGAACTTGTAGGCACCCAAAATTAGAGAAGTTTCCTAGGGATAATGCATTCAATCGCATAATTGTAATGCCGTAACACGTGTGCCATGATAATGGGCCTATATGTATCCACTATCTCTCTATTTGTTACGGGCAGGGGCGTATCTGTACCTAAATCAGTGTTTAGGCACATGTTCTAAGGGGTTCCTTGGCATGCTTCCCTGTGATTTTTTTAGAAGGAAGGCAAATCCTGCTTTCTGACGGTACTTTAAGCAGCAAACAATATGTTTTTAACCCGTGATTTCATGCTGTTTTAATCTGAAATTTCGCCGCAAAAACATAGGAAGGAACAAGTAACATACATAATATGAATAATCGCTTTCTGAAATCTTTCGAAATTTTGCACAATCATGGTGTGTTTGGTTCCGGAAGACCGCTATCGAAAACAGTTCGACTTTTATTTTCTGAAAAGACCACGAGTCAAAATTGGTATGAGCTGACCATATCCACTACCCCACTCAGTTTTTATTGTATATTTGGCTTGTTTGTTTTTTATGATTTCTGGGGACAATGTGGAGGCTTTCTGGGGAAAATGTGGAGGCACGTGGCTGCTACACCACTGAACTGTCGGCCAATATCTTAATGGCACTTGCTGACTTCAGAGGCGTCTTTTCTACTCGAAACTCCTTAGTTTTGATAACATTTTGCATGCTGAAGTGTCCTTATAGTACTGTGTCTTTTTATATAAACTGCGCTCTGATTATATACATTTCGAAAACTCGGCCGAAAACCTATTTGCTGGGCGTTTTGTTTGCCAATGCTTATTTATAAAAATTGCCTCAACTTTTAGTTTCTCTAAGTCGCTTCGCAATGTGAATAAACATCTGCGCTTTCTATGGTAATATTTATTTGTGTTTTGACAGTCTTTAACTGTTGTTGCTATATCAAGTATTGGTTGATTTTATCTAGTCTGTGCAGGCGACAGTAGCGTCTGTCAGAACTATAATATCTTTTGACTGATTAATTGATGATCATCTATTGATTCTCCACTATGAATTATACATAATGAGTTCGGGAACACGGATTAAGTGCATCAGTTTTATATTTAGTTTAGTAAACTGATCTCAGTCAATGTTCTGTCACGAAAAACTATTAACTCCACATTCAGACAGGTTACTGCTGCATTGAGTATGCTGACATTTTTTTTTAATTAATTTGGCTTACCGTTTTCATGCAATAACGCATGAGGCGAACCGTTTCTAATCTACTAATATACGAATAGCTTGTTAGTTTTAAACAATATTTCACTTTTAAAGAACACCTGGCATTTGTTAGCATTATTGTTTATAATGCAATACATTTCTTGGGGATGTTGTTGCTATGCTACAACAAAGAAGATACTCATTGTTGTAAATACTGGCAACATATCTTCTCAAATCAGTATTTAAAACTGTTGTTAGCTTGTAACTGTAATAGTTTTTAATTAATACTTTAAATTATGGTTTTAAGTTATAATACATCTGAATATGTGGTTATAGCTGAGTGGGATATAAACAGATCCAGTACCATAAAACCACCAATGGCATACCCTATAACCATTTGCCTCTTTATATCAGCCTTGTGAGGACATTATTTTATCATAACCTATTTTAATAGAAGTTTTCTTTAACACATAGTGTTTTATTAAGTTTTTTTGTAGAAATGTATTAAATAACCAATCGTAAACTTGTTCTGGTAATAAATTGTGTTTAATATAGTTTAGTTTAATAATAACGAAGACAGATAAAATCTCATTTTTCGATAAGGGAAAATACCACATGGAAGGTTCCATGTTTACCGGTATATGTATACCATTTTCGGATTGGCTCAAATTTTCTTACTATTCCTAAAGGGACACAGGGTCAAACTGTCTATACGACGCCATCTCGGCCAATATGAACCGGAAGTAGGCTAATATGAAAAAAACAAGGCCAATATGAAGAAACTCGCAAATATGAGATTTAGGTGACGTAATTCAAGTTAAAGTCATTCACGTTAATTGACACCGTTCACTATCGCTTACCAACAATTAAACTAAATTAACGCTTCTATAGATACACGCAAATCATGGACCAATAAATCATATTCCACAAATTATTTAAATATATTATTTGTGCCATATTATATGTAGTTATTATTATATGTGAAAACAATTTGCTTTAAACTATTCTAAAAATTAATATTAAAATATTCAAGTTATGAAGGAAAACTAACGGGACGCCGTGAGTCTTTAAAAAATCAAGATTGCCGTGTGTCCCTTTAACAATATAAAATCTGCTTAACCCGGGACTAGAGGGCGTGAACGGAAGCTAGCATTTGTCACTAAAGTTCACGAACAGTCTAAAATCAAACCAATGCGGACAATGGCTCTTATCATTATTAAGTTATTTTTAGAAAGGTATATACTCCTAGTGTTGAAAACTGTATGCTAGCATTGCATAAATCTTTGCCAAATGTGTGTTATCTCCACCTGGTTTTATCTCTTAAAACCATTACGTGGTCACGCCTTGATTCCATTAAGCGATGGGAAAGCTTATACCGGCAGGATTTTATCGGATATTTCGACAATAAAACATGTTTGAAAATTGTTTACTGCAAAAATGCAGTAACATGTTTATAATTACCTATTAAATGTTTTAATTTTACAATATGCAAACTTTTTAAGCCCAAATTAAGGTTTTAATTCATACCCCAGCCAACCCTGTTTTCGCTTCTTGGAGAAGAGGTTGAATGGAGTATGGAAGTTAATACCCAACCACGTAATGCGCTCACAAAGTTTGATTTTTCTATAACATTCTTTAGTTTGTTGTACTGACTTTCATAACTAATACATCAGGTAGAGTCATACATCTCACTCAACAGAAATAAAAAGTAACCCGTTTTGTGCTGGTATTCCCATAGGCCAGTTTTTGAGGGCGTAGGACAGATTGAACAGCACTGTAATTAAACAATGCTTGATGTTGTTAAGCACACTTCACTGAGTATTAGATATTTCTTTAAACAGTTTCAAATTTTGCCAAGCTATATTGATGCTATATGGAAACATTAAAGGGAGATAATTTGATGATTTGTGATATTCAAAAGCTGCTACCTACACAATCGATGTTGTGTTTTGTATTTTTAATTTTCGGGGGCATATAGTAATCGCACCGTCCGTCTGACCGTATGTCCGTCCGTCCGTCCGGATTCTGTCCGTCATTCCGAAGTTCGTGTCCGGACCGTAACTTCACAACCCCTGCAGGGATTTTTAAATAACTTGGCACAAGTAATCACCATAACAAGACGATGTGTCGCGCACAAAACCCAGGTCCGTTCCTCAAAGGTCAAGGTCACACTAGAAGTTCATAGGTCAAAAACAGGTACGCATTTTCGTGTCCGGACCGTAACGTCACAACCCCTGCAGGAATTTTTAAATAACTTGGCACAATTGATCACCATAACCAGAAGATGTGACGCGCGCTAAACCCAGGTCCGTTCCTCAAAGGTCAAGGTCACGCTTGCAGTTCATAGGTCAAAAACAGGTACGCAATTTCGTGTCCGGACCGTTACGTCACAACCCCTGCAGGGATTTTCAAATAACTTGGCACAAGTGATCACCATAACAAGACGATGTGTCGCGCGCAAAACCCAGGTATTCAAGGTCAAGGTCACACTTGGAGGTCAAAAGTCAAATTGTGTCCGGTCAATAACTCTGGCATTCATAGACGGATTTTCAAATAACTTGTAGAAGTGATCACCACAACAAGATGATGTGTCGCGCACAAAATCCAGGTATGTGGCCCCAAGGTCAATGTCATATTAGAGGTCAAAGGTCAAATCGTGTCCGGTCAATAACTTTTGCATGCCAAGACGGATTTTCAAATAACTTGGCACAATTCTCACCACAACCAAATGAGGTGTCGTGCGCACATCCAGGTCCATGGCTCTAAGGCCAAGGTCATACTTGGAGGTCAAAGGATACTCCGGGGGCATTTATCACTTACAGTGATATTTCTTGTTGTGATTGTTTCGAAAGCAACATATAGAGATGGTTTAAAAAATGGGGGAAAAACTCCATTGTGTACTGAACTTTTCAAAAACATATTTTCTACCCTGACAACCATACGGGGAATTTTGATGATGAATATGATACAGATGGTGATGATTAAGATGATGAAGATGATATTGATGATGATGATTATGATGATGAAGATGATACGGATGATGATGATGATTATGATGATGATGATGATACTGATGATGATAATGATGAAGAAAAAGATACTGATGATGATTATAATGATGAAGAGGATACTGATGACGATTATTATGATGAAGGGGATACTGATGATGGTGATTATGATGATGAAGAGGACTATAATGATGACGATGAAGAGGATACTAATGATGATGATGAAGATGATACGGATGATGTTGATTATGATGATGAAGATGATAAGGATGATGATGATTACGTGATGAAGATGATACTGATGATGATGATTATGATGATGAAAAGGATACTGATGATGATAATTATGATGACGAAGAAAATACTTATGATTATGATTATGATCATGAAGAGGATATTGATGATAATGATTATGATGATGAATATGATGATGAAGATGATACGGATGATGTTGATTATGATGATGAAGTTGATACTGATTATGATGATTATGATAATAAAGATGATACTGATGATGATGATAATGATGATGAAGATGATAGTGATGATGATGATTATTATTATTATGAAGAGGATACTGATGATACTGGTTATGATGATGAAGAGGATACTGATGCTGATTATGATGATGAAGAGGATACTGATGATGATGATTATGATAACGATGATGATACTGATGGTGATGATTGTGATGATGAAGATGATACTAATGATGATGATTATGATAATGAAGATGATACTGATGATAATGATTATGATGATGAAGATGAGATTGATGATGATGATTATTATTATTATGAAGAGGATACTGATAATAATGATTATGATGATGAAGAGGATACTGATGATGATGATTATGATGATGACGGGGATACTGATGATGACGACGACGACGAGGATCATGATGATGATGATGATGATGATGATGATGATTATGATGAGGAGGAGGATACTGATGATGATGATTATGATGACGAAGATGATACTGATGAAGATGATTATGATGATGATGATATTGATGATGATGGTTATTATTATTATGAAGAGATTACTGATGATAATGATTATGATGATGAAGAGGATACTAATGATAATGATTATGATGATGAAGATGATAAGGAGGAGGATACTGATGATGATGATTATGATGACGAAGAGGATACTGATGATGTTGATTATGACGATGAAGTTGATACTGATTATGATGATTATGATAATAAAGATGATACTGATGATGATGATAATGATGATGAAGATGATAGTGATGATGATGATTATTATTATTATGAAGAGGATACTGATGATACTGATTATGATGATGAAGAGGATACTGATGATGACGATGATGATGACGAAGATGATACTGATGGTGGTGATTGTGATGATAAAGATGATACTAATGATGATGATTATGATAATGAAGATGATACTGATGATGATGATTATGATGATGAAGATGATATTGATGATGATGATGATTATTATTATTATGAAGAGGATACTGATAATAATGATTATGAGGAGGATACTGATGATGATGATTATGATGATGACGGGGATACTGATGATGACGACGACGACGACGAGGATGACGATGATGATGATGATGATGATGAGGAGGAGGAGGAGGATACTGATGATGATGATTATGATGACGAAGATGATACTGATGATGATGATTGGGATGATGAAGGTGATACTGATGAAGATGATTATGATGATGAAGATGATATTGATGATGATGATTATTGTTATTATGAAGAGGATACTGATGATAATGATTATGATGATGAAGAGGATACTGATGATGATGATTATGATGATGACGGGGATAATTTTGCTGACGATTACGACGACGACGACGAGGATGATGATGATGGCGACGACTACGACGAGGTTGATGATGATGATGATGAAGAGGATACTAATGATGATGATAATGATGATGGATATGATATTGATGATGATGATTATTATTACGAAGAGGATACTGATGATGATGATTATGATGATGAAGAGAATACTGATGATGATGATTATGATGATGACGGGGATACTGATGATGACGACGACGACGACGATGATGATGATGATGATGATGATGATGATGAAGAAGATACTGATATTGATGATTATGATGATGAAGATGATACTGATGATGATGGTTATGATGTTGAAGATGATATTGATGATGATGATTATTATTATGACGAGGATACTGATGATGATGGTTATGATGATGAAGATGATATTGATGATGTTGATTATTATTATGACGAGGATACTGATGATAATGATTATGATGATGAAGAGGATACTGATGATGATGATTATTATGATGACGGCGATACTGATGATGACCACGACGAAGACGACGACAACGATGATGATGATGATGAAGAGGATACTGATTTTGATGATTATGATGATTAAGATGATACTGATGATGATTATGATGATGAAGATGATATTGATGATGATGATTATTATTATGAAGAGGATACTGATGATAATGATTATGATGATGAAGAGGATACTGATGATGATGGTTATGATGATGAAGATGATATTGATGATGTTGATTATTATTATGACGAGGATACTGATGATAATGATTATGATGATGAAGAGGATACTGATGATGATGATTATGATGATGACGGGGATACTGATGATGACCACGACGAAGACGACGACAACGATGATGATGATGATGAAGAGGATACTGATTTTGATGATTATGATGATTAAGATGATACTGATGATGATTATGATGATGAAGATGATATTGATGATGATGATTATTATTATGAAGAGGATACTGATGATAATGATTACGGTGATACTGCTGATGATGAAGAGAGTACTGATGATGATTTTATGATGACGAAAAGCATACTAATGATGATGATTATTGTAATGAAAAGAATACTGATGATGATTTTGATGATGAAGATGATACAGATGGTGATGAATATGATGATAGTGTTGATGATTATAAAGATAATAATAATGACAATAGTCTGCTTCTGTTATTGCTGCTGCTTTTAAGTAATAAAGCTTAGATTCAAGGCGTGATAAAATATATCTTCTGGCAGATATACGCTTCCGTAGAATTGCCATATACTAATTGACATTTCTTGTCAACACGCCATACAGTATTGTTAAATCAAGTTTACATTATTACTATTATTGGCAAATGCGAGTGCCTTCTTATTTCCAGCTCGCGGGTTTTCTTTCATATAGTTGTTAAAGGAATGAAAATATCGGCCTTGATTAAGCAAATGCGTTAGGCATTGATTAAGCAGATGCGTTAGGCAATGTTTCGCAGGCGAATATATGCTCAATTAAACAGTATTTTCAAAATTATTCTGATATTAGTTGGTTTCTTCTGTTTTTCTGAATTAGCATTATACCTACTTATATAAAGAGTTCTAAATGAAGGAAGATAACACATTTTTCTATGTTAATAATAGACAGACATAATTATTTTCTTTGCTATGTGTTTATTTATTTTTCATAATCTAAGGGAATATTAGCAGGTCAGGCCATTTCCGTGTCGTTGTCAAGATTTGTGGTAAAGTTCATACTCCTGAAATAAATAAAAACAAAAACACACAATTATATTACAGTGTTATCTAAAAACGAATTCGGTTTACACTTTTATAATGCATTTTACTCTCAAACGCCATTTTGAAATATGTCGATATCGACTGCTTAATCATATCACGAGAGGTGCCATGTTGCATTGTTTTCATGATTTCCACCTATGAAAACTAGTACACTATCGATCTATCAAAACTCGTTTGTATTGTCTCGGACGGAACTGTTTAATATGGTCGTTTACGTTTTATCTCAGACATAATAACAAACAGATTGGAAACTTCCTATCTGAACCAATGAAGAAGCCAGAATATCACTTGGCACCTTAAATTATCCTCAAGTTCTAATTTCTCTCTAAAACATTCATTGATTTTGATGAAAATCATACATTCAACATATTCAAAAGGAATAATTAAATGGGATTATACCAATTCATATTTATTTTCAAAATAATAAATTGCATAAACAGCTGTTCAACGTTAAAAATATTATCTTTTTTGGCTTTCCCCTTAAAACCCGAACAATTGACGTAGTGAAATTTTCCTCCAAACGCATTTTTTGCTTAAAATGTTCAAATATTAAAGTAAGTAAAATACCATCATTAGAAAGAGAAATAAAGTTGTGATGGGTTTTGACATAAATAAAATGTATATGCATAAACCTCTTCATGATATGTCTGTTTAAAATCGCGCAATATTTTGTAAAATTTCCTTACATTTTAGTTTCTATCTATTTGTTATAAGGTTTGTGGTTTTAACATGAAAAACATCTCAAAATCAATCAGAATGATTCAAAAGGTGCAACATTTATGTTAATAACCATAGTTACCAAGAATGTGGCAGCAGACGGCGCGTCCGTCCGGGTGTCCACTATTGCAAAAGTACCATTGAGGACATTTCCCGTCTGCTACGTCACAATACATGACTTCACCAAGCTCGTTCGTGACAGGTGCACCATTGTCAAACAAACGGAATGGGCAGCGATAAAATGCCGGATCCTTCGAATGGTCCACAGTATCGGCACAACTGGCTTAAAGCAAATAATGACAACGTATTTTATCGCTATTTCTTGGCCTGGTTACACTCGTCGATTTTCGTTTTAATATCGTGTAAACATTAATATGAATAATAACACAGGCACCTTAACTTTTCCTTCTAATTGCTTTCTCAAATATGAATTGATATTGATGAAAATGCATTCAAAAGATTTATAATGAAAGCAAAATAAAAAGTTTTTTTAACAAGTTAAAAATATCCTCATTTTGGCTTTACCCTTTGCCACTGTTCACTATGGTCACTTCTCATGATTCTCTGTTCACTTTGCTCACTGCCTATGTTTCTCAAAAAGTACTTCACAAACACATTTCTGTAAAAAAGCACATCACAAACATACACGTGTTGACAACAGGGGTACCGCCTTGGAAAAGCAACTGACGTAGTAACACTTTCTCAAACTCCTTTTTTGATTAAAATGTTACAGTAAGGAAAATACCATCATTAGAAAGAGAAGTAAATGTGTTATGATGTGTTTTTAAACTCGGGCAATGTTTTGTGAAATTTCCGCACAGTGCCACTAGAAATTTGAATACATTTCACAGTTTGCTATCTATTTGTTATTACTGCTAAGTACAGGGACCGGTTTCACCAACATACTTAAGTATATACTTAGCTAATTAAAAACTTAAATTTAAGTTTTCATCCTAAGTTTTCTTAAGTAAGGAAAACATGTTTCACCAAACCAATTTACTTAAAGTAAAAACTTAAATTTAGCTTAGTTATCAAGTGGACGCTTAATTTATGTTGGTGAAACACATTTCTGCTAAGATTTAGTGACTTAGTTAAGTATTTTCTTAAGTATTTAAGTAAAACTTAAGGAATTGTTGGTGAAATCGGCGCCTGGTTCTACCCAGGAAGACATGGAGAGTACTGGTTCTACCAAGGAAGACATAGAGAGTACTGGCTCTACCCAGGAAGACATCGAGAGTGATTGAAATAAGTTCAAAAAGCTTTCGTTACAATCAATGTAAAATAAATAAGTTTAAGCTGACTATGTGTTATTAGGTCTGTGATTACAATTAGAGTCTCTATATTTTTACTGTTTGAAATACTGCAATCGCTGCTCCGATGCTCACCAATGCCACTGGGATTCTTCAGCGTGTCGGCGGACAATATACCTGCCCTTAACCTTATCCGTCGGATGGGAACATGTATTGGAGTCGATTGTAAATGGAGGGCACAATTCTATATATATTTAGTGTTTACTCTACTTTTTAAACCAATCAGATGGTTCAGAATTTCAAATACTTTCACCATTATTCATGAAGATCTAACTATCAGCGCTCTTCATGATTTAGAATGTGAACTATATAGAGAATATCGACAAAACCTATCGTAAACACTAAGCCGGATAGAGTCTATGAAGAGAAATCTTCACCATGAAGAATCCGCTGTCGGTCGCTATGTTCCCTCCCTTTCGGTTTATTAATGGTGAAGATTTCTCTTCATAGCCTCTATCCTATACTTACCTCTCTCTGGGTGTGGCTCTAATTTACTAGTACTTTACGGTAATTACTTTAATGACCTACTTGTTAACGATACAATTCATATATTGTTATGTAACACGTGTTACCTAAATGTTTACATGTATTGTTGCATGTGTCTCGGAGTGTGTATGCATTGCTGCGTGTTTATTATTGATTTGGACTGAAGAAAGTTAAAATTAGTAAATATGTAAGCATGTTTACGATGTATGCAAATTATTTATACAAATTCATGTATGATGAAATTTGAACTGTTCTCATTGGACTATTTTATGCAAATTCATTTGTGATGAACTTTGGACTGTTTTCATTGGACAGTTTTGGTGGGAAGACTTTTGGGGCAGTCTTTAGGCGGTATGTAAACAGGCTAGCTCTGGGAGCAGCCCAGCAGTTGAGTTCTATTTAGTAAAAAGATAATTTTGAATTGGACGCTTTTAAATATATTTGTGAGAGGATTTACTTATTATTGTGCTCATTCAAAATAACAATGAACTTGGATATTTGGACTAAACCGGAAATATTGGAAATTAATTTAGACTGAAAGAGAAACTTACTACTTTGGATTAAAGAGACACTTACTGTTTTGAATTAAAGAGACACTTGCGAATCTTAATTAAAGGAACATTGGATAATTTTATTTGGGCTTAATTCAAAAATTGGATATTAATGAAATACTGGATTTGCGTATTCTGTAAGTGAATATTTTATGTAAATAAATGTGTTAATTATATTTTTGTGTGACTGGTTTTGCTTCCTTTCTTTTTAAATTTTACTCGTAACACACGGCATTCAGTATCGCAAAAATAACAGTTTATGGTGATAGAGATAGAGTATTCAATTCAGGTTTAATTTTAGATTTCAACAGAAGCCATTTTAAAAATCATAGATTTCAAATAATTCAAAAATCAAATAAAGCCGTCTAAAACGTTAAACCCATGCATTGTTGTTAGATTTTATCAGGTTTAACAGAAATGCAACAGATTGTGTGTCAAAAAAATCTGCCAGTAACCAAGTCTAGATCATCCGTTACGCTTGTCTTTTTCAAGACAAACGTATAGAACCTTTCTTTTAAATATTTTTTGACGCGGCAGCCATTTTACCGAGATTATGGTATCGTTTCTGATTGGCTGATACAAACGCATCGCCTAACCAAGATATATAGAACCGCAGAAATACAATAAATTAATAATGAAACAAAGATGAATACGTCATCGTTATATCGACGAACTACATGTGGATGGTCAAAAACAATACGGACTTGTGTTTCATTTTTTTGTCAAGTGTCAAGAGGTTATGTATTTACAATCAAGCCTCAGAGAATAACGAAGACTACCAATCATCCGATGCGGAGCTCGAAATTATCGTTATTCCGGTAGCCCGATACTAGTAAAATTGCTGCCGGGCTACCAAATGTTAGTGTCTCGATACTCAAACGGGCTAATAAAATATTTGTTCAAATAAGAAATACATTATAAATCGATAGGCTGTGTATCGACAGCACTTCTAACCTAACCTTTTAAAAACGTGATCCTTGTCGATAGTTTCAACAAATGACTATAAGTCATAATTAAAAATTGCCTCAGTAATCAACATGTGTGTTTTCCTTAGGCCAAATAAAATTATACCTGAGTTAACTGTAACCCGACCGATCCTCTGAAAACACCCCCGACTCGTTTTTATTTTATGGAGAAAAAAAATTTAAACATTTAAAAAAAAAAAACATATTAAAAAAAAAAAAAAATGTTGATAAAATAGTAATGTTCATGAGATCACGGTGCAATTTTCAATTTCGCGGTGCGGTTTTGAAAGCGTGTGAATTTCACGGTATACTGTGCACAGGACTGGTATAAAACAGTCAAAATGGCGTCTCCCAGTGCTGTTTTGGCTGTACAGTTTCAAAAATGTCAGCACATGGAAGCGCTAATGTTATGGCGTGCACTCTCCATAAAGAATCGATTGTTGAATTGTTTGACAAGTACCACAAACAGGTCGGTAAATGCCCCGAGTTCCAGGACACCTGTCGTAAGTTTGTTTCTAAAACAGTAATATTAATGAGCATATGATTACTTGCTTCTCAGCACTAAGCATTGGCATCGACTACTACTGCATTATAACTTCTTGAAGAAGTATGCCGTTCCATAATAATTTTCTGAACTCAACCTCAATATAGGCTCATAATAACTAACATGAGCAATTTATAAATACTTATTACTTTCTGATGTTAGAGAAGTAATATACATGTAAGTCAACACTTTAACAAAACTATGCAAATGGTCAATTAACATTTGACATTATAACTTTGAATATTTTTTCAGCTGTCTGGGAGGCAAGAACTGCTCTTGGTTACATGTATGTTAACCGCAGAATTTGACTACACCTGTGGGTCCCCCATCCTTCCTGACGGTCATATACCGGTATTCAGGAAGAGCATGGAAGTCAAGTCACTCATAACTGGAGATCACACTGTATGGAGCTGGACTGATCCCAGCCGACTCATGTACTCATTGCTGTTGGAGCTGACCCTCTTTCGGACTTGCGGAAAACATTTAAAACTGTTTTACCCCTTTGTAATAATTGCAAGTGTTTGGGAAAAGAGCCAGTTGTTACCAGGCCTTTTGGGAAAAAATAAAACATACACAATTTCATATTGTTATCTATTGTAGTTTTTAAAATACCACATTTTCCCATTCGTCAAAGCTCATCGCCACCTTAAATGTAACTTCGCCAAAATATAAAATAATAAATAAAATAAAATGCCTACCTACCTACCCAATTGTTTAAGCAATGTTACATTAAACACAGGTATAATTTTATTTGGCCTTATTATTTGTTTGGCAAAGTCTTCATCGGGATGCCTTTATGTGCTTGGATAACATTGCCTACATAAAAAATGTGGAGATATCTTCAAAATTCATTTAAAACTCAAGAAAATAAACCGAAATTCGGATTAAAATATACCTTTCTGTTGATTGGCTAGTCATTTTCTATCAGGGCTAGTGAGTTTTTATCAGGGCTAGTGAGTTTTTATCAGGGCTAGTGAGTTTTTATCAGGGCTAGTATTTTTTTATCAGGGCTAGTGAGTTTTTATCAGGGCTATTGAGTTTTTATCAGGGCTAGTAATTGTTTATCAGGGCTAGTGAGTTTTTATCAGGGATAGTAATTTTTTATCAGGGCTAGTGAGTTTTTATCAGGGCTAGTGAGTTTACCAAACTACTAGACCAATAGTTTAGTAAACTCAACATGTTTACTTCTAGCCCTGCGATATCCCCAGATGTGCATTAAAACCAAACCTCCAAAAAGAAAGGTTCAGTGGCAACAAGGCCGCTAATGGTTACAAACAGGTTCTAGTGTGCACCAAAGCTCAATTGCATACTCACCTATCACCATCAGAGATACGACAATCAAAATCTCTATTTTCATTTCGCGTTGTTGTTTTTTCCTGAAAGTACAGTTTTGAAAGGATGATAGTTATCTTATGATATGCTTATGTCGAATATGTAGTCCAGCATAGTCTTGCTGTGGCAGCTTACTAATCATTTGTGAAGAATGATAACTTGTGGTTTTATATTATGTACCTAGCCTAGAGCTTTGAATCCTTCACTTTGAACTGTCGGTAGATTATTCGGCCCCATGACTCCAGGTCGCATCTTCTGACGCGGTTCCTGCTGAACACGCAATACCGGCATAAACAACCGCCGTATTTCAACTGACTTACCTTTATTACACATGTCCATGCATTCAACACACACACACAAAGGATATGCGGAAGCATTGTGTTTGCCTTCAGAAACATCGCCGGAAAGCGCAACCTGGAGTCATGCTATTTTAAAATTGACAGCTATATGGTTGGTACATAATATAAAACTAGGTATAATAGTCGAGCAGGAGATGTAGCTTTCACAGTCAACTAGAAACTTGCATTAAACAATTAAAACAGACAAAAACAGAAGAGCTATGATTCTCACAGTCACAAGTATACCAATATGGCTCTTAAGGTCTCACAACTCAATCAATTTTCCCATAGGGTTACTGTACAGCCTTTTCCAACATCTGAGCTTCTAAGCTGGCCAGCAGACATTGTTGTTGGTTTAATATCTTCAGTATAGCCATTTTTCTCGCTCATGTTTATGTGACCCCTATGGAAAATACAAAATTCATACACTAGCTAACTTAATATGTGGTGATTAGGTCAAACACTTCTGAAATTTGAATGAAAACTCGTATCAACATGGGATTTTCTGTTTTCCTTTTGTCTCTGCACATGTATGCTAAAGCAATGAAAAACCTATTTTTCAAATTAAAAATTAAAAATTGCCTAAAATTGAGAAAAAAATAGAATTATTTTCTGTTTTCCTTTTGTCTCTGCAGATGTATGCTAAAGCAATGAAAAACCTATTTTTCAAATTAAAAATTGCCTAAAATTGAGAAAAAAATAGAATTATTTTCTGTTTTCCTTTTGTCTCTGCAGATGTATGCTAAAGCAATGAAAAACCTATTTTTCAAATTTAAAATAACCTAAAATTGAGAATATATAATATTATTTTCTGTTTTCCTTTTGTCTCTGCAGATGTATGCTAAAGCAATGAAAAACCTATTTTTCAAATTAAAAATTGCCTAAAATTGAGAAAAAAATAGAATTATTTTCTGTTCTCCTTTTGTCTCTGCAGATGTATGCTAAAGCAATGAAAAACCTATTTTTCAAATTAAAAATTGCCTAAAATTGAGAAAATAGAATTATTTTCTGTTTTCCTTTTGTCTCTGCAGATGTATGCTAAAGCAATGAAAAACCTATTTTTCAAATTAAAAATAACCTAAAATTGAGAAAATATAGAATTATTTTCTGTTTTCCTTTTGTCTCTGCAGATGTATGCTACAGCAATGAAAAACCTATTTTTCAAATTAAAAATTGCCTAAAATGGAGAAAACAATAGAATTATTTTCTGTTTTCCTTTTGTCTCTGCAGATGTATGCTAAAGCAATGAAAAACCTATTTTTCAAATTAAAAATTGCCTAAAATTGAGAAAAAAATAGAATTATTTTCTGTTTTCCTTTTGTCACTGCAGATGTATGCTAAAGCAATGAAAAACCTATTTTTCAAATTAAAAATTGCCTAAAATTGAGAAAAAAATAGAATTATTTTCTGTTTTCCTTTTGTCTCTGCAGATGTATGCTAAAGCAATGAAAAACCTATTTTTCAAATTAAAAATAACCTTAAATTGAGAAAATATAGAATTATTTTCTGTTTTCCTTTTGTCTCAACAGATGTATGCTAAAGCAATGAAAAACCTATTTTTCAAATTAAAAATTGCATAAAATTGAGAAAAAAATAGAATTATTTTCTGTTCTCCTTTTGTCTCTGCAGATGTATGCTAAAGCAATGAAAAACCTATTTTTCAAATTAAAAATTGCCTAAAATTGAGAAAATAGAACTATTTTCTGTTTTCCTTTTGTCTCTGCAGATATATGCTAAAGCAATGAAAAACCTATTTTTCAAATTAAAAATAACCTTAAATTGAGAAAATATAGAATTATTTTCTGTTTTCCTTTTGTCTCTGCAGATGTATGCTACAGCAATGAAAAACCTATTTTTCAAATTAAAAATTGCCTAAAATTGAGAAAAAAATAAAATTATTTTCTGTTTTCCTTTTGTCTCTGCAGATGTATGCTAAAGCAATGAAAAACCTATTTTTCAAATTAAAAAATGCCTAAAATTGAGAAAAAATAGAATTATTTTCTGTTTTCCTGTTGTCTCTGCAGATTTATGCTAAAGCAATGAAAACCCTATTTTTCAAATTAAAAATTGCCTAAAATTGAGAAAAAAATAGAATTATTTTCTGTTTTCCTTTTGTCTCTGCAGATGTATGCTGAAGCAATGAAAAACCTATTTTTCAAATTAAAAATTGCCTAAAATTGAGAAAAAAATAGAAATATTTTCTGTTTTCCTTTTGTCTCTGCAGATGTATGCTGAAGCAATGAAAAACCTATTTTTCAAATTAAAAATTGCCTAAAATTGAGAAAAAAATAGAATTATTTTCTGTTTTCCTTTTGTCTCTGCAGATGTATGCTAAAGCAATGAAAAACCTATTTTTCAAATTAAAAATAACCTAAAATTGAGAAAATATAGAATTATTTTCTGTTTTCCTTTTGTCTCTGCAGATGTATGCTAAAGCAATGAAAAACCTATTTTTCAAATTAAAAATTGCCTAAAATTGAGAAAAAAATAAAATTATTTTCTGTTTTCCTTTTTCACTCTGCAGATATAATGCTAAAGCAATGAGAAACCTATTTTTCAAATTAAAAATTGCCTAAAATTGAGAAAAAAATAAAATTATTTTCTGTTTTCCTTTTGTCTCTGCAGATGTATGCTAAAGCAATGAAAAACCTATTTTTCAAATTAAAAAATGCCTAAAATTAAGAAAAATATAGAATTATTTTCTGTTTTCCTGTTGTCTCTGCAGATTTATGCTAAAGCAATGAAAACCCTATTTTTCAAATTAAAAATTGCCTAAAATTGAGAAAAAAATAGAATTATTTTCTGTTTTCCTTTTGTCTCTGCAGATGTATGCTAAAGCAATGAAAAACCTTTTTTTCAAATTAAAAATTGCCTAAAATTGAGAAAAAAATAGAATTATTTTCTGTTTTCCTTTTGTCTCTGCAGATGTATGCTGAAGCAATGAAAAACCTATTTTTCAAATTAAAAATTGCCTAAAATGGAGAAAACAATAGAATTATTTTCTGTTTTCCTTTTGTCTCTGCAGATGTATGCTAAAGCAATGAAAAACCTATTTTTCAAATTAAAAATTGCCTAAAATTGAGAAAAAAATAGAATTATTTTCTGTTTTCCTTTTGTCACTGCAGATGTATGCTAAAGCAATGAAAAACCTATTTTTCAAATTAAAAATTGCCTAAAATTGAGAAAAAAATAGAATTATTTTCTGTTTTCCTTTTGTCTCTGCAGATGTATGCTAAAGCAATGAAAAACCTATTTTTCAAATTAAAAATAACCTAAAATTGAGAAAATATAGAATTATTTTCTGTTTTCCTTTTGTCTCAACAGATGTATGCTAAAGCAATGAAAAACCTATTTTTCAAATTAAAAATTGCATAAAATTGAGAAAAAAATAGAATTATTTTCTGTTCTCCTTTTGTCTCTGCAGATGTATGCTAAAGCAATGAAAAACCTATTTTTCAAATTAAAAATTGCCTAAAATTGAGAAAATAGAACTATTTTCTGTTTTCCTTTTGTCTCTGCAGATGTATGCTAAAGCAATGAAAAACCTATTTTTCAAATTAAAAAATGCCTAAAATTGAGAAAAATATAGAATTATTTTCTGTTTTCCTTTTGTCTCTGCAGATGTATGCTACAGCAATGAAAAACCTATTTTTCAAATTAAAAATTGCCTAAAATTGAGAAAAAAATAAAATTATTTTCTGTTTTCCTTTTGTCTCTGCAGATGTATGCTAAAGCAATGAAAAACCTTTTTTTCAAATTAAAAATTGCCTAAAATTGAGAAAAAAATAGAATTATTTTCTGTTTTCCTTTTGTCTCTGCAGATGTATGCTGAAGCAATGAAAAACCTATTTTTCAAATTAAAAATTGCCTAAAATTGAGAAAAAAATAGAATTATTTTCTGTTTTCCTTTTGTCTCTGCAGATGTATGCTAAAGCAATGAAAAACCTATTTTTCAAATTAAAAATAACCTAAAATTGAGAAAATATAGAATTATTTTCTGTTTTCCTTTTGTCTCTGCAGATGTATGCTAAAGCAATGAAAAACCTATTTTTCAAATTAAATATTGCCTAAAATTGAAAAAAAAATAAAATTATTTTCTGTTTTCCTTTTTCACTCTGCAGATATAATGCTAAAGCAATGAAAAACCTATTTTTCAAATTAAAAATTGCCTAAAATTGAGAAAAAAAATAAATTATTTTCTGTTTTCCTTTTGTCTCTGCAGATGTATGCTAAAGCAATGAAAAACCTATTTTTCAAATTAAAAAATGCCTAAAATTGAGAAAAAAATAGAATTATTTTCTGTTTTCCTGTTGTCTCTGCAGATTTATGCTAAAGCAATGAAAACCCTATTTTTCAAATTAAAAATTGCCTAAAATTGAGAAAAAAATAGAATTATTTTCTGTTTTCCTTTTGTCTCTGCAGATGTATGCTAAAGCAATGAAAAACCTTTTTTTCAAATTAAAAATTGCCTAAAATTGAGAAAAAATAGAATTATTTTCTGTTTTCCTTTTGTCTCTGCAGATGTATGCTGAAGCAATGAAAAACCTATTTTTCAAATTAAAAATTGCCTAAAATTGAGAAAAAAATAGAATTATTTTCTGTTTTCCTTTTGTCTCTGCAGGTGTATGCTAAAGCAATGAAAAACCTATTTTTCAAATTAAAAATAACCTATAATTGAGAAAATATAGAATTATTTTCTGTTTTCCTTTTGTCTCTGCAGATGTATGCTAAAGCAATGAAAAACCTATTTTTCAAATTAAAAAATGCCTAAAATTGAGAAAAAAATAGAATTATTTTCTGTTTTCCTGTTGTCTCTGCAGATTTATGCTAAAGCAATGAAAACCCTATTTTTCAAATTAAAAATTGCCTAAAATTGAGAAAAAAATAGAATTATTTTCTGTTTTCCTTTTGTCTCTGCATATGTATGCTAAAGCAATGAAAAACCTTTTTTTCAAATTAAAAATTGCCTAAAATTGAGAAAAAAATAGAATTATTTTCTGTTTTCCTTTTGTCTCTGCAGATGTATGCTGAAGCAATGAAAAACCTATTTTTCAAATTAAAAATTGCCTAAAATTGAGAAAAAAATAGAATTATTTTCTGTTTTCCTTTTGTCTCTGCAGATGTATGCTAAAGCAATGAAAAACCTATTTTTCAAATTAAAAATTGCCTAAAATTGAGAAAAAAATAGAATTATTTTCTGTTTTCCTTTTGTCTCTGCAGATGTATGCTAAAGCAATGAAACACCTATTTTTCAAATTAAAAATAACCTAAAATTGAGAAAATATAGAATTATTTTCTGTTTTCCTTTTGTCTCTGCAGATGTATGCTAAAGCAATGAAAAACCTATTTTTCAAATTAAAAATTGCCTAAAATTGAGAAAAAAATAAAATTATTTTCTATTATCCTTTTTCACTCTGCAGATATAATGCTAAAGCAATGAAAAACCTATTTTTCAAATTAAAAATTGCCTAAAATTGAGAAAAAAATAAAATTATTTTCTGTTTTCCTTTTGTCTCTGCAGATGTATGCTAAAGCAATGAAAAACCTATTTTTCAAATTGAAAAATGCCTAAAATTGAGAAAAAAATAGAATTATTTTCTGTTTTCCTGTTGTCTCTGCAGATTTATGCTAAAGCAATGAAAACCCTATTTTTCAAATTAAAAATTGCCTAAAATTGAGAAAAAAATAGAATTATTTTCTGTTTTCCTTTTGTCTCTGCAGATGTATGCTAAAGCAATGAAAAACCTTTTTTTCAAATTAAAAATTGCCTAAAATTGAGAAAAAAATAGAATTATTTTCTGTTTTCCTTTTGTCTCTGCAGATGTATGCTGAAGCAATGAAAATCCTATTTTTCAAATTAAAAATTGCCTAAAATTGAGAAAAAAATAGAATTATTTTCTGTTTTCCTTTTGTCTCTGCAGATGTATGCTAAAGCAATGAAAAACCTATTTTTCAAATTAAAAATTGCCTAAAATTGAGAAAAAAATAGAATTATTTTCTGTTTTCCTTTTGTCTCTGCAGATGTATGCTAAAGCAATGAAAAACCTATTTTTCAAATTAAAAATAACCTAAAATTGAGAAAATATAGAATTATTTTCTGTTTTCCTTTTGTCTCTGCAGATGTATGCTAAAGCAATGAAAAACCTATTTTTCAAATTAAAAATTGCCTAGAATCGAGAAAAAAATAGAATTATTTTCTGTTTTCCTTTTGTCTCTGCAGATGTATGCTAAAGCAATGAAAAACCTATTTTTCAAATTAAAAATAACCTAAAATTGAGAAAATATAGAATTATTTTCTGTTTTCCTTTTGTCTTTGCAGATGTATGCTAAAGCAATGAAAAACCTATTTTTCAAATTAAAAAATGCCTAAAATTGAGAAAAAAATATAATTATTTTCTGTTTTCCTGTTGTCTCTGCAGATTTATGCTAAAGCAATGAAAACCCTATTTTTCAAATTAAAAATTGCCTAAAATTGAGAAAAAAATAGAATTATTTTCTGTTTTCCTTTTGTCTCTGCAGATGTATGCTAAAGCAATGAAAAACCTTTTTTTCAAATTAAAAATTGCCTAAAATTGAGAAAAAAATAGAATTATTTTCTGTTTTCCTTTTGTCTCTGCAGATGTATGCTGAAGCAATGAAAAACCTATTTTTCAAATTAAAAATTGCCTAAAATTGAGAAAAAATAGAATTATTTTCTGTTTTCCTTTTGTCTCTGCAGATGTATGCTAAAGCAATGAAAAACCTATTTTTCAAATTAAAAATAACCTAAAATTGAGAAAATATAGAATTATTTTCTGTTTTCCTTTTGTCTCTGCAGATGTATGCTAAAGCAATGAAAAACCTATTTTTCAAATTAAAAATTGCATAAAATTGAGAAAAAAATAGAATTATTTTCTGTTCTCCTTTTGTCTCTGCAGATGTATGCTAAAGCAATGAAAAAACCATTTTTCAAATTAAAAATTGCCTAAAATTGAGAAAATAGAACTATTTTCTGTTTTCCTTTTGTCTCTGCAGATATATGCTAAAGCAATGAAAAACCTATTTTTCAAATTAAAAATAACCTTAAATTGAGAAAATATAGAATTATTTTCTGTTTTCCTTTTGTCTCTGCAGATGTATGCTAAAGCAATGAAAAACCTTTTTTTCAAATTAAAAATTGCCTAAAATTGAGAAAAAAATAGAATTATTTTCTGTTTTCCTTTTGTCTCTGCAGATGTATGCTGAAGCAATGAAAATCCTATTTTTCAAATTAAAAATTGCCTAAAATTGAGAAAAAAATAGAATTATTTTCTGTTTTCCTTTTGTCTCTGCAGATGTATGCTAAAGCAATGAAAAACCTATTTTTCAAATTAAAAATTGCCTAAAATTGAGAAAAAAATAAAATTATTTTCTGTTTTCCTTTTGTCTCTGCAGATGTATGCTAAAGCAATGAAAAACCTATTTTTCAAATTAAAAAATGCCTAAAATTGAGAAAAAAATAGAATTATTTTCTGTTTTCCTGTTGTCTCTGCAGATTTATGCTAAAGCAATGAAAACCCTATTTTTCAAATTAAAAATTGCCTAAAATTGAGAAAAAATATAATTATTTTCTGTTTTCCTTTTGTCTCTGCAGATGTATGCTAAAGCAATGAAAAACCTTTTTTTCAAATTAAAAATTGCCTAAAATTGAGAAAAAAATAGAATTATTTTCTGTTTTCCTTTTGTCTCTGCAGATGTATGCTGAAGCAATGAAAAACCTATTTTTCAAATTAAAAATTGCCTAAAATTGAGAAAAAAATAGAATTATTTTCTGTTTTCCTTTTGTCTCTGCAGATGTATGCTAAAGCAATGAAAAACCTATTTTTCAAATTAAAAATTGCCTAAAATTGAGAAAAAAAATAGAATTATTTTCTGTTTTCCTTTTGTCTCTGCAGATGTATGCTAAAGCAATGAAAAACCTATTTTTCAAATTAAAAATAACCTAAAATTGAGAAAATATAGAATTATTTTCTGTTTTCCTTTTGTCTCTGCAGATGTATGCTAAAGCAATGAAAAACCTATTTTTCAAATTAAAAATTGCCTAAAATTGAGAAAAAAATAAAATTATTTTCTGTTTTCCTTTTTCACTCTGCAGATATAATGCTAAAGCAATGAAAAACCTATTTTTCAAATTAAAAATTGCCTAAAATTGAGAAAAAAATAAAATTATTTTCTGTTTTCCTTTTGTCTCTGCAGATGTATGCTAAAGCAATGAAAAACCTATTTTTCAATTAAAAAATGCCTAAAATTGAGAAAAATATAGAATTATTTTCTGTTTTCCTGTTGTCTCTGCAGATTTATGCTAAAGCAATGAAAACCCTATTTTTCAAATTAAAAATTGCCTAAAATTGAGAAAAAAATAGAATTATTTTCTGTTTTCCTTTTGTCTCTGCAGATGTATGCTAAAGCAATGAAAAACCTTTTTTTCAAATTAAAAATTGCCTAAAATTGAGAAAAAAATAGAATTATTTTCTGTTTTCCTTTTGTCTCTGCAGATGTATGCTGAAGCAATGAAAAACCTATTTTTCAAATTAAAAATTT
>JAWPHD010014643.1:0-59943 GCA_037043455.1 Cyrtodaria siliqua
CATGTCGCACTAAACAGATAGCTCAATGTGTTTTACGTTACGGCGCTTTTAAATATAACTGTGTTATTCAGTTATTGTATGTCTGTATCTATTGTACACATCTCGTCCTTTCATTTGCTTACAACTCTTCAAGAAAATCTTGAATCATTTCAATTTCTAATATTGCCCTCTCCGAAAGAATGGATTAAACGAAAAGACAATATGGCTTTGAGAAAGCACTTGATTTGTCAATCGGTTATTAGCTTTATCATTTCGATACAATTGATAAACATGAAACATGAAACATATCTCCCCTTGCATATTACGGTTGAAATATTAGTGCGCTTTTAAAATAGAACTGTGTTAATCGGTTCCTTGTAGATCTGTATATACTATGAACATATTTTCTTGTATAAAGTTTAACTTTAATATTTTTGTAAATGGAACATGATTTCTGCACATATAATCCTATTTGAAACAAAAAATCAATTTAGACAAAAATGGATCAAATGTCATGATTTCAGAGATATACAAATAACGTTATTCAGCATTAAACATTCAGTACAACGTTTATAGCCTACATATCATACATATACAATATAGTGAGAAACGATGAGACAATAAGAAAAACAACAACATGGTTTACAAAATCTACATTGAGGTTGACTAAGAAGCGTTATTAAATGTGATAAAAACAATTAATAAAAACTGAAAATGTGATCAGCTTTGAAATGTCATTTTGAAGTTTAAATGCATAATGAATTAGTTTTGAAAAGTTTTTAACTGTTCTGCTTGAGTTATTAGACATTTACTGCATCACATTTGTTTTATCGTGGGCCATCTGCAAAAGTACAAATGTTTTGTCTTAAGTGCCTATATATTGGACAAACAAGCAAGATATGGTAATGATTTTCTAATATATCAGCCGTCCACTCTTTCCTCTTTCTTCTTTCCGCCCTCCACTCTATCCTCTTTCTTCTTTCCGTATATTTTGGGTACAAGGTATCCAGTTCCTGTTTTCTCGCGGGATATTCTGATATCTACCATTTTCAAAGGCTAAATTGTGCGAGGAAAGTCTAAATCTACCCAGTGCAATTCGGAATTCATTATCCTCCAATATATGTGTCCATATCAAAACTGTGTTTATAGCGGAAGTATGATACTAACCAGTTAGAATTATCGATATCTGAGTACCAATTTGATGATATGAGTCAATTAAGCGTTGGTTTTATTAATTCAAATGGAATATCTAGTCTGATTTGACTTCTGATAATGTAGTGAGTCATGTCAAAAACAAAAATGTAAGAGACTATATTTGCACAAAAGTAAATTGGTCAACCCTCATACAATTTACTGGATATTTTCGAATGTCACAAACTACATGTTAACAATATTCAGGAAAATTAACAGAGCAGTCCATATTTAATATAATATCAATAGTTTAGTCAGACGTGTAATTGTTTAAAAAAGATCATGAAACGATTGAAAAGTCGTCAAAATGTTTAAAAGATTATTCATTATTATATCACTAATAATCATATATAAATTCAGCAAAACTAGAAAGTACACAGAGATTTCCTGGTTGCAATATGGCAACAAATGCAAGAAATGATGATTTCCCATTGATTGACCGCTGTATGAAACCAACCTAAATTTCAAATAATTTAACTTACCAGTGCTGTCAATCTCATTTCCTGAAATGAACAAAGACGTACTTGTAAACTTAAGATTGATATAAAAGAGATGTTGAAATCAAGATTTAGGTTTATGATTTAATAATAATAATAATAATAATAATAATAATAATACCGTTATTTTTACGAGAATAATATTCTTATGGCTTACATTATGCACACATATTGCCGAAACAACAACTGATTTAACATGATCTAGTTCATGTTAAAATAAACAGAATATTGATTAAAGGAACGAACCATCTAAATTATATTAGTATTGGTTGTAAGAGAGGGTTCCATTAATCCATCAAGATTTATAATATCACGAATGAAATAATGGATACTGATGCAAACATGTACTTCAAATATTGAACTTAAATGAAAGTGGTTTAGTAAATCAAACCTGTTTGTGGGGTTAGTTGTTTATTTAAAATAGCTTTCAATCAAATTTAGAACCACATAATCATGATATTCTCATACAATCCTTTATATTTATCCATCATATACATATTTACACAGCGTACACGATATTACATATAATGACGAATTGTATAGCATTTAATAATGGTATCTGTAGATCTGTTCTCCAGCTTAATATGAACGGTATTGACAAGACTTCAAATTATCCGAGATATTGCATTTTTATGAGTAAAAACATTCTGGGGTCGCCTAAACATAGATCATAACTATTTACATTTGTATTATTTTGGAATGAGCATTTATGGCATTTTTTTCTGTTTTAATATCCACCGTTCCTGTTACGATAAATGAATAGGGTTGTCTGACTAAACAAGAAGCATGACATAACGGTAGAGGGCAATGAGAGGAAGTGCAGAGTTCTTCATTCAAATTATAGTTTTGTAATTTGAAAACTATTAATGAGACTAAAAGGAATTTTGAGACAGTGATAAATGTCACTGACATGACGTGCAGGGAATAAGAAATATCAAATACGTATATGTAGTGTATTTGCATGATCGCATGAATTAAATAATCGAAAGCGTTGTCACAGGATCAGACGTTTTGGTCAGTCGATAAGAATTTTGAAACATGCTGATACTCTTCCGAGCCTCACTGAATAGTTACAGGTCATGGTAGAACACCAGTCTTAAGAGGGCCATATCGCTTAAGGCTGTATGGTGTCCATAGGATTTTTGGGGGGAGAACCGAGTTTTAAAATAACACTTCCATGCTCTAAAACAAGAGGGCCTCGCTAACCCGATGATCTGTGTTCATTACAGACATTTGCAGCCTTATGCTACCTGCAAAGTATTAAACCTCTAGCTCATGATGCTTCCGATATAAACAAAATCTCATAATATAACACTGTCACCAGCGTAGTCAGCCATTGTCTCAATTTGAATAAACTTGGTAGAAGACAAAAGCGTAAGTTACCCGCAAAATATGAATTCCATGCCTTGTTGTTGCAGAGAAAAGTATGTATAACGGAAAGAGAATGAAAAGGATTAATTCATTTTTTAATCAATATGTAACATGAAACGTAGCTAAAACTGTATTCAGTGAAAAATCCTGAAAACGAATAACACGTTTGTCTATATAAAAGTACAAAACACTTTAGTTTAAAGTCCTAAACTTGGCTCTGTATAAATTCACCACCGTAATAAAATAGTGGCCAACGGAAAGGCAAGCTAATAATGGCACATTGCTAACAACGTTATGATTAAATCCTGACCAACAAAAGAGGCCCCTAGCCAATGTCATTTTTATTGGGTATTGTATTTTTAGAAAATGTATTTGACTTTCTAATTTCCTTTGACACATGCCATTGTTAAATACGTTGTCTCACGGAAGACCGCGTAAAGGACGCACACCAAATATGGTAAAATAACGCCCGTTTAATACTTTACTGTTTAACATCAAAAAGACTAGCAAGACAATTAAAACATGATATACTTTATACACACGGTTAGTACTGAATGAATTGCATTTGAAATTTGTTTAAATCCTGTTAATTCCGCAATTGTCACAAAACGCCCTGCCTATAAGCGCTGATACTTCATTCATGAACATCGAATCAAACATGTAAGGAAACTGAGCGGAAGAACTTAACAAATTTCAAATCCGGTATGTCTGTCAAATAATATTCAACATAAACGCCCTGACAATTTGCACTTCTAGACACCACATTGATTCTCTTACCAAGTTTCATGAAAAGTAGATGAAAAATGTAGGATTTGAGCAAAAAATATTTTATTGAAAAGCTTTAAATTCCAACTATTCCGCCAAAATCCTTTAACCAGAACGCACTAAACATATTCGCTACTAGACAGCCATCATACTAAAGTTTCCAAACAAGTTTCATGACATCCGATTTAGGAGGTGACCGGAAAAGCAATATACTTCAATAACATCAAATGCCTATAATAATGATTAATTGGCACATTAACATTTGCAATAATATGGAACATACATACTAATATAGTGTATATGACGGTTAGTGAAAGTAATTTTTCGATTGTACCTTTTACAGTTTACTGCACTGTAAATTAATCACTGTTTAATTTAAATAATTGCAAGCAAAGTTGTATGGCAATTTTAGTGTTTCATTTCATTTTTGGTACAAAGAATAAACGTTCTATCATAAATATAATTTGAAACGTTTTAATTTAAGGGCAATTTTTCTAGACAGTCTTAATTTATGCAGATTACTAATATATGCCTATCCGAATGAATGGATTAAACGAAAAAAGACAAGAAGTGTCTGAGAAGCATTTGCTTCGTCATGTGGTCAACAATTTGGTCAGTTTGGTGCAGTTTTTACACATGAAACATGTCGCACTAAACAGTTAGCTTCTTGTGTTTTACGTTACGGCGTTTTTAAATATACGTGTGTTATTCAATTCGGGTATGTCTGTATCTATTGTACACATATCTTACTTTCATTTGCTTCCAACTCTTCCAGAAAATCGTTAATCATTTAGATTTCTAATACTGCCCTCTCCGAATGAATGAATTAAGCGTAAAAAACATATGGCTTTGTAAAAGCACTTGATTTGTCATTCGGTCATTAGTTCGGACATTTCGATACATTTGATAAACATGAAACAATGTTGCCATACGTTAGTTCTCACTAAACAATTATCTCCCGTGCATATTACGGTTGAAATATCAGTGCGCTTTTAAAATGGAACTATGTTAATCTGTTATTGTATATCTGTATATACTATGAACATATTTTCTTGTAAAATGTCATGATTTCAGAGCTATATACAAATAAGGTTATTCAGCATTAAACATTCAGTATATGTTTATAGGTTGCGTACATAAACAATACAGTGAGAAAATATGAGACAATAAGAAAAACAACAACATGGTTTACATTATCTACATTGAGGTTTACTAGGAAGCGTTATTCAAATGGAAAAAAATGTTGAACTGTGAAAAATACAATTAATAATTACTGAATGTGATCAAGTTGAAATGTCATTTTGCCATTCATTACCACTTCCCTCTTTCTTCTTTCCGCCCTCCACTCTTCCCTCTTTATTCTTCCCGCCCCCCCCCCCCCCCCCCCCCCCCACCCAACTCTACCCTCTTTCTTTTTTCCGCCCTCCACTCTACCCTATTTCTTCTTTACGTATGTTTTGGGTACAATTCATACAGTTCCTATTTTCTCGCGGGATATTCTGAAATCTACCATTTTAAAAGGCTAAATTGTGAGAGGAAAGTCTAAATCTATCCAGTGCAATTCGGAATTTATTATCATCGTAAACATGTGTCCATATCAAAACTGTGTTTATAGCGGCAGTATGATACTAACCAGTTAGAATTATTGATACTTGAGTACCAATTTTGGTGATATGAGACAATCAAGCGTTGTTTTATTAATTCAAATGGAATATCTGCTTCAAGTATATATAACCAAACATCAGAGAATATATAGCCTTGATCTGACATTATCTGACATTCGGATAATGTAATGACTCATGTCAAAAACAAAAATGAAAGAGACTATATTTACACAAGATAAATTTATCAACCCCATACAGTTTACTGGATATTTTGAATGTCACAAACTACATGTTAACAATATTCAGGAAAATTAACTGAGCAGTCCATTTTTAATATACAGTTTAATACAATATCAATAGGTTAGTCTGACGTGTAATTGTTTCAAAACGATCATGATCTTTTTTAAAAGTCGTCAAAATATTTAAAAGATTATTGATTATTGTGTCAGTAATAATCATCTACAAATATAGCACAACTAGAAGGTAAGCAGAGATATCCTGGTTGCAATAGAGGAACAAATGCAAGAAATGATGATTTCCCTTGATTGACCGCTGCATAATCCCCAAAGGGCCTCTTGATTGTCTGATGTGGCTCAAAATACATAGGAGACAAGCAGTTCTTAATAATGCAAAAGTTCATCTAATAACATCAGGAACATAACCCTTCGATATCCACAAAATAAAACGGATTAAAAAAAAAGCTAAATAACTATGTGTTTTACTAGTTTTAAAATAATTAACTAAACATTCCTCTGCAATTAATTATCTGAAATGAACAAAGACGTACTTGTAAACTTCAAGATTGATATTAAGGAGACGCTGAAATCAAGATTTAGGTTATAATTTAATACTTATAACAACAATAATAATAATAATGCTTATTATAATAATAATAATAATAATATAATAATAATAATTATAATAATTATAATTATAATAATAATAATAATAATAATAATAAATAGTAACAACAATAATAACAACACAATAATACTATTATATTAATAATAATAATAATGACAATAATAACAACAACAACAATAATAATAATAGTAATAATAGTAATAATAATAATAATAATTATATAAATAATAATAATAATGATGATAATAATAATAACAATAATAACAATAATAATAATAATAATAATAATAATAATAATAATAATGATGATGATGATGATAATGATGATTGTATATTTTAAACTTAACCATATATTGATTAAAGGAACAAACAATATAAATTATATTAGTATTGGTTGTAAGAAAAGGTTTCGTTACATTCATCAAGATCCATAATATTGTTAAAGAATGAACTAATGGATATTGTTGCAAACATGTGCTTCAAATATTGAACTTACATGCAAATGGTTTAGTAAATCCTCATCAAAACTGATTGTGTTAGTTGTTTTATTATTGTTTATTAAAATAGCTTTCAAACAAATTCACATACTCATTATATACTCATATACTCCTATTATAATTATCCATCATAAATATTACAGGCGTACAAGATAATCCATAAATTAACTGAAGAATATAATGACGAATTGTATGGCATTAAATAATGGTATTTGTAGACGTGTTCACCCGCTTAACGTCACATTGCACATTTTAAAATAACCATATATTGATTAAAGGAACAAACAATATAAATTATATTAGTATTGGTTGTAAGAGAAGGTTTCATTACATTCATCAAGATCCATAATATTGTTAAAGAATGAACTAATGGATATTGTTGCAAACATGTGCTTCAAATATTGAACTTACATGCAAATGGTTTAGTAAATCCTCATCAAATCTGTTTGTGTTAGTTGTTTTATTAAATTAGCTTTCAAACAAGCTGACAATATCTCGAATTATCCGAGATATTACAATTTATGAGTGGAAATATTCAGGGGTCGACTGAAAATGTATTACGTACATATATCACAACTATTAACATTTGTATTATTTTTGAATGATTTTTTTCTGTTTTAATATCAAACGTTCCTATTATGATAAATCAAGAAGGTTATATGACTAAACAAGAAACATGACACAACGGTAGAGGGCAGTGAGAGGAAGTATATAGATCTTCATTCAAATTACAGAATTGTTCCTTTATGTACACTTAAATTTAATGTTTAGACAACATCTCAAGGTATCAAATTGTTTCTGCATTATGAAGAAACGTTCAGTTGGAAATACATTTATATCTATCAGATGGCAGTGGCACCATGATATACTATAATGATTGCCTGTATGCGTCAGTATAACTGTAAATTTACTAATATCTATGAAATGTGTTCATTAAAGGAATTTATCTCTTGGTGTACAATTATCTGCAATGTTACCTTCCTAAACGGTAATTGGATTCAATGAATAATCAGTAAAATAAATATAAGAGTAACCAGAAGTCCCCATTTCCATGATCATCCAGGTAATGTTTAACATCAAAAATATTAACAATATCAAAACCTTAAAAACACAAAAAAACATCATAAAAACATAAATCATCCAAAAATTTCAATTTTTAAATATGTCAATCATAGAGCTAAAGCTCCATGAATTTGTTGTCATCAGCTGTCGACATTCATTCTTCAATATGTTTGTAGGCCACAAAAGATCAACATCTTCTATTTAAAACCATATCTGAAAAAAACTAGTTATGTTGCCGTTTCGACTCAACACAATTTATGGAATCTATTTACAAACGTTTCCAATGGAATTTTCTCACAGCAATTATGGTCAAATTAACTACATTTTCTCATTAGTTCAACATCGTAGTTGCTCAAACGAACAAGATACAATAAAGCGGCTAACAATACAATGATTGTATGTTTTACAGTTTACTGGACCGTAAATTAATCACTGTTTACTACAAATATTTGCAAGTAAAGTTGTATGCCAATTTTAGTGTTTCGTTTCATTTTTGGTAGAAAGAATAAACATTCTATCATACATATAATTTGAAAAGTTTAATTTTAGGGCAATTCTTCCAACTCATTGTTATGAGTCCATGTTTCCAACAATTTAAATTACGTGCATTCCCTAGCTCCTTTAATGAAACATGGAACAATTATAAATACTCTGCCAATAAAAATGCAAATATTTTATTTTTAAACTCTTTTAAAGAGACACTGTCCGTAAGTAAGCAAATATTGAGCATAACCGAATAACTGTCTGATTTTTATTTAGTGACATGTATACATGAAAATATGAGCAAAGACCCAAATAAGTATGTAGTTATATCTTCGTGAGTTTGAAACAAAAGGTTTTATTTATTGCTTGTAAAAAATGTGGGTCCCACAATATTTACAGTTTCTGCTGACGTGACAGCCATTAGCGCATTAGGTTTTCTATATAGTATGTATTGCGTAACTTAGTATAACTGACCCGCTTTAGCTCAGTTGGTAGCGCTCCCGACTATTGCGCTCTCACTATTATTTCCCGCAATTGCAATTTTAGTTTGGGTTGCGAGTTCAAACTCACGAAGGGGTACTTTATTTTTTGTACAGCTAATGAATTCCGTCAAGCAATCTTGTTTCCTGTCGAAATATGTGTGTAAGTACATTGAACTCGTTTCATCCAATTTAATAGATTACTTAAAATATTTAATGGCGATTAATTCGGGATAACAATAAAGTCAATAATATACAACTTTTTCTGTCTTATTCCTCAATTTGGTTTAAACATATTTTATTTCACAAGCTTTTTACAACATAATATTTGTACACAATAGAAGAAAAAGGATTAGAACGAAAGTAAGATACTTATGATGTTCTTCTCCTAGGTATGATATTAATTGTACACAGTTGATGGCATAGTAAACAGCAATAATTAGATATTTTCACAATATACATTCTGGAAGTATGAGAACTTAAATTACTTAAGTGTAAGTTTTTTGTGTATACATATTCTAGAATAATGCTTAGATATAATTGAAATAATAAAAAGTAACAAAAAGGAAAAAATAGAAAGTAACTTGAAAAATACGAAATTCAAACAGACAAAAAATTAAATGAATAGATTATGCAAATACTTTTAATTGTTATTAATATTTATTTATAAATCTCCAGTGTAAATCAATTTTTTGAAAATAATTAGGGAATTTGGGGCGACACAAGGAAAGGGGGTGTAGTTGATTTGGGAATTCAACAAAAGAACAAATCGATCTACTAGTTAAAACGTTTTGAGTTTTTAATATAATTGTGTACCGCACCGAATATAAGAATATTTGTATCGTACGATACATTTTGATCTCCAAATAGAAGTGTTTTCAGTGTAATATTTGGTAGACGGGGTAATGAATTTACCAATACATTTCTAATATCAGTATATTTATTGCACTTAAAGAAGAAGTGGTCACCGTTTTCAACACATCCGCATGTACAAATAGGCGATTCTACCATGTTTTTGGAAAACAGATCATTGTTAAGGGAACTGCAATTTAGACGCAGTCTAGTATGCAATATCTGTATGTTTCTTTCTCCGAAGAGATAGTGTTTAGGAGTTCTGTTTTGATTACTTTTAAGTGAGTTTTTGAAGGAAATAACTGTTTCGGCGTGCCTTGATTCTTCGGTTAAGTTATTCCATTCGCGAATAACAGAGGGGAGAAAAGAATCATAGTAGTAGTTGGCTCGGGCATTGGCAGTTTGGATGTTTGAAGAGTTGTTCCGTAAGTTATACCGTGATATATTACCTACAGGAGGAGGAACAAGCTCAGAGAGAAAATTGGGAGTTAAGTGGTTTGTCATTTTATAAAACATAACGAGTTTATGCTTACGGCGCCTATTTCCGAGAGTTTCCCATCCAGTTTCTTTGTATAGGTTGTCAATAGAGACAAGTTTCGTTGCTCCAGTTACTATCCGAGCGGCCTCATTTTGAATTTTGTCTAAATCATATTTTTCATATTGTGTGCAGTTATCAAAGAGAATATCTCCGTATTCTAAAATAGGTCTTATGAAGGACGTATATATAGTTTCTAAGGACACTCTATCTAGTTTGTATTTAAGTTTCCGCATAATGTTAATCCTCTGCCATGCCTTTGATTTGATATATTCGATGTGCTTGTGCCAGGATAAATCATTTGACAAAAGGACGCCGAGGTGTTTATGATCATCGACTTCAGTTATTATCTGGTCATTCATAAAAACTGGTGGGTGGTTGATAAAATTGACTTTCCGTGAAATAAGAAGAGATTTAGTTTTGGATGGATTAAATTTGACAAGCCATCTATCTGCCCAATTTGATATTTTCAAGAGATCGGAATTCAGTGTATTCGCAGCAGATATCGGATTATCTGCAACAATAAACAAACCTGTATCGTCTGCAAAAAGACGAATATTTGAATTGATGTCTATAACAATATCATTAATGTATAGAAGGAATAACAGTGGTCCCAAGATGGAGCCTTGGGGAACACCGGCTTTAATGTTATTCCAATCAGATTGGACACCTGGTAGGACAACGCGTTGTTTTCTATCTGTAAGATAGCTTTTGAACCATGTTAAGAGATTTCCTGTGATACCAACAGCCTTTAATTTTACAAGAAGTCCCTCGTGCCAAACACGATCAAAGGCTTTGCTAATATCACAAAAAATCGCCCTAATTTCCTTTCCAGAATCAAGAGCTTGACAGAAAAAGTTATATAAATACGCAAGCTGGTTAACTGTTGAGTCACCTGGAACAAAACCAGACTGCAGTGAAGTTAAAATGCTATTGGTTAGAAAGAAGTTGAATACGTGTTTGAAAACGATTTTTTCCAAAACCTTTTCAACAGTACAGAGAAGTGCTATAGGTCTGTAGTTGGAAACAATTGATTGGTCGCCAGATTTGAAAACTGAGCAAACGTGGGCTTCTTTCCAGGTAACCGGGACCATGCTATCGTTTAAGGAATGATTAAACAAAGAACATAGAGGTTCTGATAGTTCGGTAGCTAGTTCTCTAAGAACACGGTTATTAATTGTATCAGGACCTACAGCTTTTCCTAAGGCTAGGGTTTCTAAAATTTGTTTTACTTCAAGAGGACATAGTGTAATGGAACTTAGGTTCGAGTCGTTTACAGAAGGTAAGACAGGAATTTGAGCATTATTGTCATTTATAAGAGTTTGATCTCGAAAAAAATCATTCAATAAGTTTGCTTTGTCAAAGTCATTGTTAATAATATAATCGTTTGAGTGTAACGGGGGTACAGATTCCTTGCGATTTGAGAACATAAAATATTTCAACGTTGACCACCAGTTTTTAGAAGATCGATTTTCAGTTTTAAGTTTTTCAGACAAATGTTGGAGATGGACAACTTTGTTTTTCCGAATAAGGTCAATTGCTTCGTTTCTAAGTTTTCGAAATTTCGCCCACTGGGCCGGTGTATTGTTTCGTTTAGCTTTTCGATAGGCTCGCTTACGTTTTCTGATCAAGCATTTAATAGCGGTAGTAATCCATGGAAGATCGTTTGGCTTGATTCGAACTAATTTATTTGGAATGCATTGTTTTGATATGTGTATTATATGTTCCGTTATATTGTTTGTGTGGACATTAATATCATTGTCATAATGCATAGTCCAGTCGGTATTTAGGGCCATCTGCCTTAACGTATCGTAATCCCCTTTATCGTAATACCAGATATGCCGTGTAAACGATTTAATATGGTTCTTTTTAAAGTTAAGAATACCAAATATTGGACAGTGATAACGAATATCTTGTTGTAAAAAGGGGTCCCCTACACCGCTTAGCAATACATTGTCTTTATTATTAACCAAAATAATGTCGATTATTGAAGATGAATTTTCTGTGAAATGAGTTGGTTCATTTATGCATTGGTGTAATGAGAACTGTTCACACATTGACGTTATTTGCCGACAGGAATTGGCATTGTTAAGATTAAAATTAAAATCACCGGTAATAATTATGTCGTTAATGTTCGTATCGACTGCAAGGTGTATTGAATTTTCAATAGTGGAATTATGAATGCTGTCTGCATTTGGTGGTCTGTAAAACAACCCGAAGAGAATGCGTTTCTGTTTCATGAAGATTTCAACCCATATACATTCAATTCCAATCGGTTCAAGATCATGCCTGCGTTTGTAATGTATAGAATTTTTTATATAGAGCATAACGCCACCATGACTATCTAGAGGGCGATCTTTTCTCTCAGGAGCTGAGAAGGAATCAAACGTAAGGTCAGTATCAAGTGTAGTTTGGTTGAGCCAAGTTTCAGAAAAGGCTAGTATGTCAAATTCACTTAGCTCTGTCCGTAAAATATCGAGTTTATGAAAAATGCTCTGAACATTATAGTGGACAAAAGACAAATGTCTTGTAAGTCCTAGTAAATCGATTGAGAAGGAAGATTGTGACGTCAAACTAGAGTTTGATAGGGTAGATGGACCAGGGTTTGGTTGTACATCTCCCGCAAGTATCAGTAGTATCGTAAACCATGTTGCAGTGACTGTACAATATAAATTGATAACTAAGCGAATTGAAAATTTTATATTATCCACTTGCTTCTGGCTTAACGGATATCGTCTTATCATAAACTGATAGTGTTTGAATTCGTGTGATATCACGTTTTGTTGTTTGATACGGTAGAGTACGGCAAAGAGACTGACGTCTTCTTTGTAGATCGATATCAGGACCAATGTTGTAAGCAGTATTGGAAGGTAACATCTCATATGAAACGATTTCATGTTGGCCACTATGCCATTGCTAATTGTCTTCATGATATCCTTAATAGTAATAACAGAAATAGCAGAGTAACCAACATGAACGCATTTTTGTTTCCGGTATAGCAAAATGTGTTGTTTCCATGATACTGTACCCCATCCCCATGTGTCATCCCTAACGAAAGGAAACAAAAAACAATGAAAAAAAACGAAAGACTAAATAACATAAGGGTATGTGAGAAGGAAGTAGGTTATGAAGTATATACATTACACACATGTACAAGGATTATGTTTAAGGTAAGCAGCACACCAACAAACAAAAGTAAAATTACTAAGTTTGAACAAGCAAAAATGATCTTAAAGCCGACATGCATATAACACTGCTCTTAGCTCTTATGAAGACGTAAAGCTAACGCGTATGCGTTATGAATACTCGAATACAGTAAATAGTGACACAGTAGTTAACAGTTGAGTAGTTACTATATATACATATATGTCAAATGAAATCACCCTACAAGTTAACATTTCCGTTGAATTTTTTTAATTTTTTTACATATTAATTTGCATGAAACTAATATAATACCGACTATATACATGGAACTCTTAAATCACTAAAATGGTAGCGATACTTCTTTGGGAAATAACAAATTATATATCAACTAATATGAAAGCAAAACTATAGTTGTCCCTGTGAATTGCCATAATAGCTTAGTTTCTTTTGTAATAAAGTATGAAAATAAAATATAAGTAAAAAAAGTACACACTATTTTGAATATATATGTCCGTATGCAACACCATACATTATAACATCTCTTTGTGAAGTTTAGATACTAAAATACACTAAATTTGCATGGAAAACTGTGAAGCGACGCAATATTCATATGACACTGTGAAAATCACTATAAATTGTACCAACAACTCTTGGTAAAATTATATAAAGCATGTACTGTATATGCATAAAATAGTACCAAAGAGACGCTGTATATTTTATCTCACTGATGGATCACCATCCATTTTAGAAACATTTCTCATTGGCATTTGATATGTTATTAAACTGAACATGGACTCTACTAAGTTAGTGAGGAGTCACTTCAAATGTAGGACAAATGAGTTCAAACTAAATGATTCCCGCCGACCATTGTGATTTATATAAACAGTAGTGTTATATTGTGTATTTACATATATCGATATCCCAACTTTGCACGTGCATCACCCCGTGCGGTCTCACCAAAACAGGTTTCACAAGGTAATTCACCGTTATTAAATAAAACAGTAGCTATACTGCTGAAAAAAGTTTATGCGGTAATGACCGTGGAGTTCAAGTTAAACGATAGTTAGTAGGGCATCAATACTGCTTCGTTGGTAACTCTGTGGATCTCATTGTTTTTGTCTTTAATTAGCACAGTGCCATCCGTAGACCAGGCTCCCAAAAGGCGGTTAGCTTTGACGAGATTGCGCGCTTTGAACAGCAAGTTGTTACGGTATCTCGTAAGATCTTCGTTCACAAAGACACCCGAATATCCGCGATTCTTAGCTTGCGTACGCGATCGATACAACTTCTGACGGGATCTGTATGCAACGAATTTGACTATGATAGCCCGAGGTTTGCTTGACGGTTTACCAACTCTGTGGCTTCTGTCAATATCTTCAAGTTGTATATTGGCATCAAGGGCTTTGGCCATCTCCAAAACGATTTCGTCGGTACTCTCACCTGGATTTTCGGTAATACCAGAAATCCTCAAGCAGTTCCTACGACTATACTGCTCGCTGGCGTCGGCTGCTGTCTCAAGATCCGCTACTCTAGCTTTGAGATTTGAGTTTTCAGTCTGAAGGGACTTAATTTCGTCTCTAAACCCTTGAAGGACACCGCTAACTATGTCTTTAACCAGATCCGCTAGTTTAGATTCGAAGGTTCCTTTGAGGACATTTCCTATTTGGTCGATGTCAGCTTGACTCAACACAATTGAGCCAGCAGCCTTGGACGAAACTGTGTCAGCATCCATGTCGGAAAGATTAGAGATATCAGACAACGAATCACACTTGTTCTTCTTAAGCTCAGATATCTCTAGAGGCGAAGATAGCTCTCTTTTCTTTGTATTGGTTTTAACTGGCGTCGACGTGTGTGTTGTAGCGCTCATAATATACGCTTATCTTTTTTGAGCACTATACTTTTAAAATATTTTAGCGTAAGTCGTCCGTGCCTATATCGCTCACAGATCTAATGTAAAACTGTACTATCTCAGTGTAAACAATGGCGATATACAATATAATGTTCAAAGAAAAGTTTGGCAAATGTTTATTCCCTGTTCGAATTGAGCGTAACTTTTACCGTCAAATCCTTGTAATCCTTGTGTCACTTACTTACAAACATAACCTTCTTGGACGAGAAATTAAGGCATGTTTTTACAATTGTATATCACTCCGGATAAAAATTATGACCTATCCGCCATCTTGTCACGTGTTTCCTCAATTTCATTGTTGCAGTTGTTATACTGGTTAAATTTGCCATTGATCATGCTTTTCTCTTGGCATATAAAACAACACGTTTGTTATAAACACGATATTAAGGTAAAAAGTGTTTGCTAGTAAACAAACAAATGTAACTATCTGTATAAATTATACTCTTTGATTCACAACGAGACCACAGTTGCATAAATAACTACAGCGGTATCAATAATTATCACTGAATATGATGAATACCCCCCGCTTAACTTTTAGGTCAAACACAGGGCCATAATTCTGGAATAAATTAGGCAATCAACAATGGGGATGTTGAGGGACAGAACGTCATCGGTTGCTATGTTTACATGAAGTTTGGGAACAACCCATTCAAAACTGTTTTGAGAAATGAACGCGACGCGACACGACGAGACAAAATGCGACGCGATGGGACGGTACGGTACAAACATGTGTTACGTGATTGGTATATAGACCCCACTTCACTTTGTGAAAGCGGGGCTATAATTACAGAAGTTTATCAACAAAAATATGTTCAGGAAAAACAAGCGGCCTAAAATGTTTCTAAAAATAAATTCGTCGGTTAGGCAAAATATATGTTCTATATTCTTTGTAAACATTCTGGGACCGCTCTATTTACATCTGTGTTGCTCAAGGCATATCCATTAACGTGTTAGTTTTTTATTACAGTATGTATTGCATCACCTAACTGTCTCGGTTAGGTCAGTCGGTAGCGAATCCATCTTACCCTCAAGTATAATTTCAGTGTGAGCTTGGAGTTCATTCTCCTGAGGTGGTACTTATTTTGTACCGCATTCGTATTCCCTCAAAACATCTAATTTCCTTTTAGTAACAACTCTATGTTGTTTTGTAATATATTCTATTTGCGTAATAGTAGAGCAACAATGAGCTGAAGCGATGCATATTTCAAGGGGGTACCCGGACCCGAGGTATAACAAGCACTGTCATATATCAAAATGTTCGGCATTGTTTGAAGTTTTTGGGACTACCGGCATAAATCTGAAATATTTGGTATTAGCTCCGCAATTCAAGATGGCGTCCAAGATGGCCGCTTTTGTTTAGAAAACCTGATTTAACACAGAACAATGAATGTAGGGATAGTTTTGTCCTCAAAACTCAGTAAATGGTAATAATTATTGAATAGGAAGTAAAATAAATTTCAAAAATGTTCACCTTTTTATGAGTCAAAATCTAGGTCAAATGGTCAAATTAGTGCAACAAATGACAACTGACTATACAAAAGATAGTGCTGGGACAACAATCTTTGGAATAACACGTATTATTATACATCTAAGCAATTGTACGAAAGGGCTTTTTACATAAATGGATTTAAATTTGCTCTAAGTTGACGACATGCAGAGATATCCAAGATGGCGTCCAAGATGGCGCCAAATTACAAGTATTTATTAATTATGCAAAATGTGAGCATATTCAAAAAATAATAATCCTTAGATTATTATATTATATTTTAAAATAAATATGATAAATATAAAATGGCATTTGTTAAGCTTTAAAATAAGTTTTAAAAATGTTCATCTTTTATAATTTGGGGGTCAAAATCTAGGTCAAAAGGTCAAATTAGTGCCTCAAATGACAATTGACTATAGAAAAGTTAGTGCTGGGACAAAAGTCTTTGGAATAAAAGCATTATTATACATCAAAACAATTGTAAGAAAGAGTTCTTTACATAAATAATTTAAGTTTGATCTAAGTTGAGGACAATGCAGAGATATCCAAGATGGCGTTGAAGATGGCGCCAAATTACAAGTAGTTATTTATTACGCAAAATGTGAGCATGTTCAAAAACATAATAATTTAAGGAATTTTATATTTATAAGAAACATATTTAAATATAAAATGGTATTTGTTAATCTTTAAAAACGATTTTAAAACTCTTCACCTTTTATAATTTAGGTGTCAAAATTTAGGTCAAAAGGTCAAAATGAGTGCAACAAATGAGAACTGACTATACGAAAGTTAGTTCTGGGACAACAGTTTTTGGTATAACACACATTATTGTACATCCAATTGCTTTAAATAAATGATTTTAAATTTGACTTAAGTCAAGGACATATAGAGATATCCAAAATACCATACAAGATGTCGCCAAATTACTAGTACTTATTAATTACGCAAAATGTTCAAAAAGTAATAAATTAAAGTAGGTTGTATTTAAACGAAATATCCTTTAATATAAAATGGTATTTGTAAGACTTAAAGAAAGCGTGTATGGCATACAAACTGGGTCAAAACCAAGGTCAAACGGTAATTTGAGTGCACAAATGCATTTTTATAGATTAAAACTTTTGCATCACAAATTGTTTATATATGCATCGTTTAAAGATTATAATTATTTTAACAATGTAAATGTTTAACGCTTACCAATGTTAACAATAATAGTGGGGCAGATTGATGAAAGAATTGTGCATTGTTTGATAAAAGCACCAAACTTTGCACATAGCTAGACAATACCATACTGAAAAAATCTGACTATAAATCCATTCCAGATTTTCAAAATGGCCGCCATTTTCAAAATGGCTACCAAATATGTAATAAATAATCAGTTGAACTTCTATTTAAATTCCGTAATTCCGGGCCTAGAGGGCGTGAACGGTAGCAAGCACTTTAACCGTCGCGATGTCTTCACTGCACACGTCAGACTTGTAGGGTATTTACCGTATCGCATGAATTAAATAATCGAAACAGTTGTCATTGCATCAGACGTTTTCGTCAGTTGATATATTTGGTTGATTACAGTTGATTCAGAAAGTGCAAAATCATAATAAACACTTTAGTTTAAAGACCTAAACTTGGCTCTATATAAATTCACCACCGTAATTAAATATTGGCCAACGAAAATGCATGCTAATAATGGCACATTGCTAAGAAGGTTATGATTACATCATATTTTTACATTCCTTGACACATGCAATTGTTAAACAACCTGCCTCACATATATCTCGCGCACAGTAAATATGGTAAAAGAAAGTCCGTTTAATACTATACTGTTTAACATCAACAATCTAGCAAGACAATTTAGATTAAAATAGTTTATACTGAATACACACGGTTAGTACTGAATGATGAATGTTTCTGTTCAGTATTTAGTTCAGACAATTTTGAATGCCATATATTTGCCCCACTGCATGTTCGGTAAAATAGTGTACCAGTGAGTTTGGGCTGCATAACTGTGGTGCATGGGAAGTGCTTCGATAGATAACGCGGAAAAAGGCATGAAGAAAAACGCAACCCAACCTGGCATCGAAGACAACTCATGCATGCATGATTTTGCCCTTCAGCAATGCATGCAAGGGTTTCCAAATCATATATAACACATCTTTAAATGAGACTTTAATGGTATAAAATATATTTCTTAATAACAGTATTCGTATTGGGCAATTATATTCATTGGCGAATTTATACATATCTTAAAATAAAAACGTTTGATTTAATATGTTTATCCTTATACCTGTATTATTACTTATTCAT
This sequence comes from Cyrtodaria siliqua, assembly GCA_037043455.1. Classification (NCBI taxonomy): domain Eukaryota; kingdom Metazoa; phylum Mollusca; class Bivalvia; order Adapedonta; family Hiatellidae; genus Cyrtodaria; species Cyrtodaria siliqua. The sequence goes on from JAWPHD010014643.1 coordinate 19,020, forward strand.
ATTAATTTGTCAAATCATTGCTTTAAGGTATCCTGAACTATTATTTACGAGTTTCCACGGGCTGACCTTTACTGACCATTACATGTTGAGGTTCTCAGCTCTTATGTGTTGGCCAATCATATGTTGTGACATAGAGTGCAGTTACTTCCTTTTATTTCAATCAGCCAATCACAACTAACGAACGAAATATGCATCGTCCAATCCTAAATTTTAATTATGCATACTTTATTGTATTATATAATTTTAGTAGGCGACATAACATTTTCAACTCGTAAACTACATTATTTAATAGTTTAAAACTATAAGTTGTATAACACATTATTAATTTGGTTTACTTCCATTCTTGTACTTTTTCATGTATTATGCGCACATATCATGTTGTACAAATAATGAGAGATAAAATAAAAGTAAACCAGATATAATAATCGAGTTTTTCAAATTTAAGTTAATAAGTTTATCTTATTAGAAGTAACTGTATGACTTTGTATATACTTATCTCTCAATAACGACAATATTTGCACATTTTGAAATATTATAATTCAGGTTTGAAACACGGCAATCTTGATCTGATTTATTTAAATTCGCGGCGTCCCGTCAATTTTTTTTTTATATAAGATCAATTAATTTCGTGCTTTTTTGACTATTTCTTGTCGTTCGTGTGTGTTTTAAAGTAATGAATTCTCAGTTCATATCATCTGCTATAATGTATATATCGGCATATTGAAGCATTTAACCCGTTATCAGGTCTGCCAAAATCTGTTAACACAAAATATTGAGATTTTTAAAATTTAAGATTTAAAAAGCGCGAAGATCATTTTAAATGGAAATTTGGAGTGCGCGACTTGATTTCCACAGTTTTTGGTTAATTTAAATTATTTATGCAATTAAAACAAGTTGATGCATTGTTTGATAGCATAGTAATCCAATCAGAAATACTTGATTTTGTTTCTACCACTACTGAGTTTAATGAAAGTGCACTTTTCTACACAGATGCAATACAAAGTCAACTCTACACATTATAATATTCGTACACAGCATCAGCTGTTATAGTGGTACAACACACAAGGAGTTGCGAGTTCCTCACACTTCCTATTTCTGTTAGGTTTACCAATTAAAGAAATCACAGATATTGCTGCATTACGCATATCGTCATGTCACTTAAGGAACTAATTATGTCCTTAGGTGTTACTTGTATATTCAGTCAGTGCATTACACGGATGAGACCCCCACTGTTTCGACACTTGTATATATTCCTCTGATAAGGGAGCGTAACAGGAACAATTCGTGAAATAGCTGATAAACTGTGAAAGTAAAGCTGTTAAATCGAGAACATTTTGTTTTGATGGAAAATCCGGAGATCCGGAGAGCGACTGAAAAATCCGGATTTTATCCAGAGATTTGGCAGGCCTGCGTTACTCACGCTTTATTTCCAACCACTGTTTTTTGCATAACACAGAATAATTATATTCAGTATTTAACCATGAACATATGTTTCACAATATATGTTATAATTGTACACAATGCACACAGTTATTATAAAAAAAGAACACACTATATGTTTAAGCGTATTAGCACTTATTAAGATAAGTTTCATACACGCAATTTAATTTAATGAATATTTGAATCAGTTATTTGATTCATATTAAAGGGACACAGGCAATCTGGATTTCTTTAAAACTCGCGGCATCCCGTTAGTGTTTCTTCGTAACTTGCATATTTTGTATTTGCATCTTACTACATTTGACATTATTGCACCAATATTGTATTTATTTGTAAACGTAAGTCCATCTTGTTGATGTCATACGATTTGCCATTACATAGCTTAAACCATCAGAATTAAATATCATTTTAGGTACCCACTAAACTAATGTATCAATACTTACTCTACTGTCATCACCACTTGATTTGAAAATTAACACATTATCATCTGTTAGTTAAAAACTAATTAGGCTTTGACTAGGAGGAAGCATGTTTGTTTCTAAACCTTCGAAAAATGAATATTTGTTTAATGGTATTATAGAGTTAACAGTATTATTAATTATGATTAAAGTATGACGAGCTGTAAATCCTGAATTATAACCAGCTTGGTCATCTCGAGATTCTGCTGCAGCTCTATTGTCTAAATAAAGTATTGATTTGTTCTGGTTGTTGTTGCAAAATCGTCAGACATTCCCAGTAAACTGTTGAAGTTAACAAATATATGGAGATTATTACCGTCGTAAACTATTTTTCCTTTTTGCTTTACGCTTGATTAATCAATGACGCTGCATCATTAATTAAAGCAATTATGTCAGCGTCTGCGAAAGCAGCTCCATTAGCAAGCTTGTTTACTTGAAAACTTGTTTCAAAATATGCGTTATACCAATCAAAGTGAGAACTTCTATCATTTATTGTAATTTGATAGCCACTTTTCATTTGTCTAGTAGCATTTCCGGGTCTTATTATAGGGTAATCTAATTAAATAGATACATGTTCATATCTAGTATTACATTGTTCACTTCGAAACACCCATATACTACATGTATTAATTAGATTGTTTTGTATTAAGTAATCGTTTAATTCGTGTATGGACATTTTTAGTTCCCCTTCCGGATAGTAATCTATTAATATTTGCATTTTCATCTTCTTCAGTTTCAGCTGCATCTTCTTTTTTATTATCAGCCTTTGTAAGTTCTTTTAAAATTATTTCACCTTTTGGTTTAGGTTTTACAACTGAAACTAATTTATCAGCAGCCGCTTTTCCCACTTCATCTACAAGTGTTTTAGAACCACTCTCTATTATTTGTTTTCCAGCAGTTTCTAATGCTTTCTTACCTGTTGTTTTTACAGACTCACTAAATATCTTTGTGCCGTTCTTTTGTTTACTTTGCTGTCTGTACCCAACTCTTATCGGTTCATCTTTAGAAGGATATTACCTTGTAAGGTCAGCTGTCATTATTTCATAAATAACATCCCCATATGATTTTTCAACAATATAATTACTTATCAAATCACAGTGGATATACAAAGTATCAATAGAAATTTCTATGTTTGGTGTTACTGTTCCAAACGTAGTTTCGCTAATAACTGCATCCTTGTCAAAGCCAATTAAGGTGTTAAAGTTTGAACCCCTTAAATCTTAAATCTTAAATACATAAATCAAGTATAAAATTATTATGAATGGTAACAAACATTAGAAACTTAGTCAATCAACTTTAATTCTTACTGGAACAGGTAAGTCAGCAGCTATGGTCTAAGTGGTCAGATAAAACGGTCTTGACAAGAGAGATAATTTTAATTTTGACATTGTTAATTACCCCCACTTGGATGGGGATGTTCCCCGAGCAACTTATTGTGGGGTGTATGTGTCTCAACTTATTCGTTTTTTAAGAGCTTGTACTCGAGTTGAGGACTTTAATATTCGTAATCTTTGTATAACTAAAAAGCTACTCAATCAGGGTTACCGTTACCATAAACTTCGTAAAACCTTTGCAAAGTTTTATTATCATAACCCTGATCTTCTTTCCAAATATAAAAGTAATTTCAGGACTCTTCTGCGACTATCAAAACCTGACTTCTATGGTGATGTGATTTATAAACTTCGTAAGATTCTTGGTCATGATCACTTTCATACTATCTTTGTCAAACTTGTTGAAAAGTTTATTAAAAGAGGTTTTGACCCTATCATTTTGCAACGTACTGCATGCTTGGTGGTGGACCCTTTTACAGTTCGCCACTATGCTTTCCTCTTTAATTGTACGATGACCGAACAGGATGTGGACCCTATGATGACGCCTACCTAAAGCTCATTGGGACGGTGGCGTTTGATGTTTGTCTATGATCTTTCTTGTCGTGCCCTTAATGGTTATTCTCTTGTTGCTCTGGCTTCTGCCAAGTCATTGAGTACCTTCATTGTGGCTTTCTAGGCTATTGTGTTTTTTTTTAATTATATTTACACGAGCATATTTGTGTTTTACTTATATTGCCTATTGATGCTGCCTTGTTGTTTAGAGATTAGATCATTGCGGGGATTTCTTTATTTACACTGTCCTGTTTTAATGGGATGACAGTAGGGTAAATGTGAGGTTTGATGCACCCTAAAAGCGGTTTAAACCCCCAGTGGCCTACTTTGCCACTGACCGTTCCAAGGCGGTAGCCCTATTTTCAACCCTTTTGTGTTTGTGATGTCGTTTGCATTTATTGTTGCTTTTGCCTTCTTGTTTGTCTGTTTGCGTGTTTGTTTCTGTGTTTTGTGGTTGACTGTCCTCCATGAATGCTGCTTTCCCTGTCCGATCTGTTTATATTTCTTCTTACCAGACACATTCCTCTCCATAAGTACCATCTGAATTTTCTATTTAGCATTTCAAATCTTCCTTCTTTACACGCTATATAACTAGGGTGTCATGGCCCGGTCAAGTATATAAGAGTTCAATTATAATTAAATATGTTGGGATAACCGTTAAAAACGTTTAGGGATACCCGATTCTGTTAACGTATTCTAAACATCAATCACCATGATATCTTTCTCAAACATTAATCCGGCCAAAACAAATATGAATTAGCATCATATTTCATAGTCACCGGGATATTTGATGACTAAACACCATAGTTTACATGAGCTTACTACCTTCATTACTTCCATATATTCATGTTGCAATAAGGGAATGCAAGAAATAATTATTTCCCGTGACATTCAGTCTTCTGGTTTATTTATATGTTGTTTTAACTACATGGAGTGCAAACAGCTGTAAATAGATAAATAAGCACCCCCAAATAATATAATGGACATAACCCTATTTTGAAATAAAACAAAAGCATGCAGCAGCTCTAAACAAATGATCGGTATATACATTCGTACTATATAACTACTAATTTAACTTACCTCCTCACTTTTTTTTTCTAACACATTTCAGATAATAATAAAATTAATAATAATAACAATAATAATTAATATAAATTAATAATTACTATTATTATTATAAGTGCTACGGTAAGAAATGGAAATCACAGTTTAACATAATAATAAATCAGGTCAACCTTTTCAAATAATATGGAGATAAAAGTTGTCGAGGAGGCATAAAAGGGTTTTCAACTACACACCAAAACGTGGTTTCTTACCAGACACATTCAACTCCATTAGTACCATCTGAATATTCTAATTAGCATTTCAAGACTTCCTTCTTTACACGCTATATAACTACCGTGTAATGGCCCTTATTACGCATGCTACGTTCTAGGATCATAACTAAGTGCTAGAACGATCTAAGTCTCATTGCGTTAATTCAAATGTGGCTATGCTCGACGTTTTTCATTTGACAAGCTTTCTAAATGTGTCTTCTAAACAATTATTTTATGTCGTTTTACCATTTCTTTACACTTAGCGAGTGCATTACAAGAATGATATATCAAATTAAGTGTTCACTGCTACCACGTGTAATTACAATTTTGAATGTTCAATAAACTGTTCACTGTAGACTGGGGCGTTTAGTATTTTAACAAATATTGTAACTATTATGTGCAACATGAAACACAGTCATTTAACCATGGGCAGTTACGAAAACCATTACGTCAGCCAAATAACATAATTGGATTACCAAAGGAGTATTAAAGATATAACAGTTCAATTATAATTAAATATGTTGGGATAACAGTTAAAAACGTTTAGGGATATACGATTCTGTTAACGTATTCTAAACAGCAATCACACTGATATCTTTCTCTACATTAATCCGGCCAAAACAAATATGAATTAGCACCACATTTCATATTTTCCTATTTATTAGTCACCGTGATATTTGATGACTGAACAGCATAGTTTACATGAGCTTACAACCTTCATTACTACCATATATTCATGTTGCAATAAGGGAACAAATGCAAAAGAAATAATTATTTTCCGTGACATTTGGCCTGATCTTCAGGTTTATTTATATGTTGTTTCAACTACATGGGGTGCAAACAGCTGTAAATAGAGAAATAAGCACCCCCAAATAATATAATGGACTCAATCTATTTTGAAATCTACAAACAAAACAAAAGTATGCAGCAGCTCTAAACATATGATCGGTTTACTATTCGTGCTATTTAACTACTAATTTAACTTACCTCCTCACGTTCCTTTTCCTTTCTTTCTTTCTGAAATGTACAAACACACTCGTAAACATCAAGAGTGAGATTTAATGGGACTTTGGAATCACATTTCAGATAATAATAAAACTAATAATAATAGTAATAATAATTAATTAATATTAATTAATAATTACTATTATTATTATAAGTGCTACGGTAAGAAATTAAAATCACAGTTTAAAATAATAATAAATCAGGTCAACCTTTTTAAATAATATGGGAGATAAAAGTTGTCGATGGGTTGTCGATGGGTTTTTAACTACACACAAAAACGTGGTTTCTTACCAGACACATTCCTCTCCATTAGTACCATCTGAATTTCTAATTAGCATTTCACGACTTCCTTCGTTACACGCTATATAACTACAGTGTAATGGCCCTTGTTAGGCGTGCTACTTTATAGAATCATAACTAAGTGCTAAAACGAACTAAGTCTCATTGCGTTTATTCAAATGTAGCTATGCTCGACGTTTTTCATTTGACAAGCTTTCTAAATGTGTCTTCAAAACAATTATTTGATGTCGTTTTACCATTTCTTTACACTTAGTGAGTACAAGAGTGAAATACCAAATTAAATGTTCAATGCTACCACGTGCAATTACAATATTGAATGCTCAATATACTGTTCACTGTAGACTGGGGCGCTTAGTATTTTAACAAATATTGTAACTATTATGTGCAACATGAAACACAGTCATTTAACCATGGGCAGTTACGTAAACCATTACGACAGCCGAATAACATAATTGGATTACCAAAGGAGTATTAAAGATATAACAGTTCAAATATAATTAAATATGTTGGGATAAAAGTTAAAAACGTTTAGGGATACACGATTCTGTTAACGTATTCTAAACATCAATCACCATGATATCTTTCTTTACATTATTCCGACCAAAACAAATATTAATTAACACCACATTTCCTATTTTCCTATTCATTAGTCACCGTGATATATGGTTTACTTAGATGTTGTTCCAACTACATGGGGTGCAAACAGCTGTAAATAGATAAATAAGCAACCCCCAAATAATATAATGGACTCAATCTATTTTGAAATCTACAAACAAAACAAAAGTATGCAGCAGCTCTAAACAAATGATCGGTTTACTATTCGTGCTATTTAACTACTAATTTAACTTACCTCCTCACTTTCCTTTTCCTTTCTTTCTTTCTGAAATGTACAAACACAGAGTGAGATTTAATGGGACTTTGGAATTATATTTCAGATAATAATAAAACTAATAATAATAACAATAATAAATAATTACTATTATTATTATAAGTGTTACGGTAAGATATGGAAATCACAGTTTAAAATAATAATAAATCAGGTCAACCTTTTTAAATAATATGGAGATAAAAGTTGTCGAGGAGGCATAAATGGGTTTTCAACTACACACCAAAACGTGGTTTCTTACCAGACACATTCCTCTCCATTAGTACCATCTGAATTTTCTAATTAACATTACAAGACTTCCTTCTTTACACGCTATATAACTACGGTGCAATGGTCTTGCTACGCGTGCTACGTTCTAGGATCATAACTATTTGCTAGAACGAACTAAGTCTCATTGCGTTAATTTAAATGTAGCTATGCTCAACGTTTTTCATTTGACAAGCTTTCTAAAACAATTTTTTTATGTCTTTTTACCATTTCTTTACACTTAGCGAGTACATTACAAGAGTGAACTATCAAATTAAATGATCACTGCTACCTCGTGCAATTTCAATATTGAATGCTCAAGAAACTGTTCACTGTAGACTGGGGCACTTAGTATTTTAACAAATATTGTAACTAAGATGTGCAGCATGAAACACAGTCATCTAACCATGGGCAGTTACAAAACCCATTACGACAGCCGAATAACATAATTGGATTACCAAAGGAGTATTAAAGATATAACAGTTCAATTATAATTAAATATGTTGGGATAACAGTTAAAAACGTTTAGGGATACACGATTCTGTTAACGTATTCTAAACACCAATCACCATGATAACTTTCTCTAATTTAATCCGGGCAAAACAAATATGAATTAGCACCACATTGGGATTTGTTCTACTAGGGAACAAATACTAATTATTTCAGGGGGTGGAAATCAGAGGTTATTATGAACGTGTAATTATAACGCGTACACCTCTTTGCAGTGACCGCCATTGGGTCAGTATCGATCTGTTTTTGTGTTCTAAAAATCGGTATTTAATTGTTATCTCCAAACTACTTGTTGATAATACGCATCACATATTAGTGTTGAATGCTTGTTACATGTCGGTATACCCTGCTTATGTTCGCAACGGCCGTATTGTGCTACGATGTTGACAGATAGGAATATGCAAAAGGAACGACAACTCTGATTATTGATTGAATTTGGAGTCGTGCAGGATGGCGTTTGCCAAGGAACTTCTTTAGACATAGAAAAATTATAAGTATGTGTAACATTATGTTTAAATAATATCCGACAGGTATTTAAGTGTATAATAACAGTTTTGAAACGGAAGTGTTTATTTCGATTCTTCTGGCATAGCCTAACAGAAGTACGACACTGTATGTGCTATCGCTTTTAAATGAAAGTTGATTCCAGCTTATTATTTTGTCATTTCTGTATCGAATACAAGTCGACAACAAGTCGACAATATTGTCGACAATATTACAATATTGTATTAAAGGAAAGTGTGGATGTCAATTGTTGAGTCATAGCCTAATATAATTCTTTCCAAGTTAGCGGTACAGTGTTACAATTGGAAATCACGGTATTTAAATGCTATCTCGAAACCAATTGTTAATACGCATCAAGTGTTATTGAATGTGTGTGTCGATGGGCACATCAATTTGTTTTACATCATTGATCCAGGATGTTGTGTTCTTGTCGTATATAAACATTTAGATGACTGATATAATTATTCGAATAAAAAGTAAATAAAATAACGTTGTATATGCATTTGTAAACTACTAAATGTGTTTGTTTTATCGTTGATAAATCGGCCGGGACATGCTGGATGGTGGAAGACCTTGCCAAGGCGGCGATATAACTGAGCTTCAGTCCTAGAAAAATATTATAGTAACACTTTTGTTTAAATAATGTACGAGAGGTAGGTATAATATTTGAGTAAGAACTTGGGGTGTTTATTACCATTTGTCTGGAATAGTCTAACATAAGTATTGCATTATATAGGGTGGCATTGCAAGCGCAAGTCTAAAAAACAACAACAAAAAACATATATATATAATGTTTTGTTATTGCATATTTAATCTGGTAAATGTATTGAAGCTCACGACATTATTAAGGGTTCATAGGGGGAAAGAAATAATAATAATAATAATAAAAAATAACAAAAAAAAAAAAATATATATATAAACAATATATAAACCTTATCAAATATATAAACCTATCCTGTCTTACTGGAGTAGCATTATTAAACCATTTGCCACTGGTTTCATGCCAAAAAGGGTATCGAAAAGTCCGTATGCTCGGGGGAGAGGAACAAAAGAAGTGCAAAATAGAGTGGATTTTAAGATAATGGTTCTAACGGCATTCTAGCACTTTTGACCAAGTAACATTGGTCCCGTGGCATTACTGGGAACAATGGACATACAATCTGCATTTAAACGGTTACAAATCAATTTTTCATAGCTTTTGAGTTGTTGAGTTATAAAAAAAATTATAGTCGTAATCAATATCAGTCAGCAAATATGCTTTTATATTGTGCTTTAATTTCTGTATTTGCTTTACCTTCACATGGATAAATTACAGGGTCAAACATGTTTTTGTTTAGATAAAATTGTCAGGTGTTTTTCATTTTAGAAATTTATTTCAGCAAACAGTTTTGCCGAAAATACATTCTAAGAGCCCATGGTTTATGTAAAGCCACTTGGTTTACAGCGGGATTTCGTGGTATCTCAAGAGTTTGTGGGAAAACGTTTAATCGTGTGATGCTGATCATGGGAAGTCAACCAGGATCAGAATGTGTAAGGCGAAGACGCAGACTGCGAGTGTAGTAGCCAACTGGGATCGCAAATGTGTGGCTAAATGAACAGATGTCACAACGCTAAGGTAACAGGGCTCATTCTTAAACACTTTAGTATGGCTTTTAATTCAATTAAAAACTACAGCAACAACAACAGATTACAAAAATAAAGAACATACATTATTTATATCAACTTTAGAGAAATATGCACTTTCTACAGTGGGTGTCTGCAACTGGCCTAGAATTAACGTGAATTGAATTGAATTGGGTTTTAAGGTGCACTAACACATGAAAGGTTATATGGCGCCTAACAGGAAAGAATTAAAGTGAACCATATTCTTAGTGTGTGTAAAGTGGTGCGCTTTTTGTTTTCGCAGTTATAAATTGTCGCTTTTTACACTTGGAGTATGCAAATGCATGAATGTGTACTAACTTTACACCAGGAGTCTGAAAATGGCTGAAAACGGTATATACTACCCGTTATGTTATTTTACACCAAGATTGTATGTCGATGAGCATGTAATTAACATGTCGTTAGTACTTAGATATCTCCGACCTAGTGTTTATTTCAAAGTATATTGACAATAGGTTATAATACAACTGCATGTGCTTTATTATGACAACTGGCGGCGTGTTGATTGCAGGTCAATGCTATTGTTCTTTTGTCAAATTGATGATAGATAAATATGTCACAGTTTGTTTAGCTTATTACAGATATTTTTTAATTACTGCTGTGTCTGCTGCTGCTATAACAGTATAATGTCCTAAATTTGTTCGTCTAGCAGTCAGCTTTACACATTTATTCTGTTTGCGTACACTGATCTTTTCATTCAGTGGCTGTTGTTTTTATACAGAGTGGTGGCTGATGCTGTTTTAATTATCATTAGATCTCTGTGTTATAGGTTATTTTACGCCATACCTTCACTTCAGTTTGTGACCATCACGATGTCGAAAGGCTACTCAACAATGTTCCTATGTCGAATAACTGGGTATCTGACATGCGGTTGCGAGACGTACCATAGAGACCTTCAGTAGTTGATATCATATGTTAATCTCTCCGTTTACAATTTGCTAGTATAAATGATAGCCATGAACAAACATTTAGACCTGGTTTATGAACTAAGTTAATTGCAGACCAGACTCGTACTATGAAAGCCAAAGTGAATATGTCGCACGGAACTGTATACCTTTGAGCTCCTGCCGTTTTTGATCGAAGACTTTATGCACATTTAGTTTTCTATAATAATTGTGAATATCAAAGTAGGACTATAACACTTATTTTGTGTTGAATTTGGAAATATATTTTGAACTGCTTAATTTCTTGCCAATGAATGTATATAGTGGCATTTCATTGTTCAGGAACAAGGAAGTAGATGATGCTTTGTTGCCTGGTACTTTGTATTTCTATTAAGGATAATAAGTAGTGGGGCCTGCCCCCACATTATTTTAACTTGGGGCTTTTAAATTAAACCTAACGAAGCAAAAGTCGATGTTTTTTATGTTAAATATTGAAATCTTATAAAAGTTCATTTGTTTGTTGTTTTTAAGACAATGCTGTATTGGGATGATGTACACTTATTTTATCAAGGCAAGCCTTGTTTGTGAATGGTTTACAACAAGGAATTCAATGTCTATAAGTTAAATTCAAGAAATTATACATTCAATCTTTAAGCTTTGCTGTGGCTTGGAAATCGTATAGATAATATTTATATTTACCCTATTTGGGTTATATTAGCTCTCCATAGCTATTTTATTGCAACAAACTGTTGTTGAGCCTTTTGTAACTTTTATAAATTATTTATTAATTATGACATGACACAATCGCTTCATTGGTTGAAGTATGTCTATTATATCTCTTTGGAGGTTTTTGTTTGTGCTTTTTGTAGCTTTTTGCATATGACATGAAACAATCGCTTCATTGGTTGAAGTATGTCTGTTATACCTCTTTGGAGGTTTTTTGGTTGATTTTTTTTATTTATTTATTTTTTTAAGTTTTTTAAGTTTTTTGATTTGACCTAACGCAATCGCTTCATTGGTTGAAGTACGTCTGTCATACCTCTTTGGAGGTTTTTATTATCTAAGCTGCGTTCCGCTTCCCCCATGTTTGGCGGTGCCACGCGGCATGTGGCATACACATGCCGAGTGGCATGTGGCGGTATTTCGCGGACACAGCATAGTGTAGTTAAAATATTCTAAGAACTTTGTTATTTTCTATGCAAGAAGTTTTTAATTTTAAGACTTGTCTTTGTGAACATCTGTTCCCAGGGTTTACACTGTACAGTATCCTAAGAACTTTGTTGTTTTCTATGCAAGAAGTTTTTTAATATTAAGACGTCTTTGTGAACATCTGTTCCCAGGGTTTACACTGTACGATGGTCAGTTACAATTTAAACTTAGTTTGGACTATGAACATTGGATTTACCTAAAATGTTCCAATTTGATTAACTACACATTTTTTTACACTATATATTGTTGAAGCCATGGCCAGCTTATTCCAATAAATATAAACTAGTAACATTTTGTTTTATTTGTAACCCATCTTAAATAATTCATATTTTCCTATTTATTAGTCACCGTGATATTTGATGACTTGACAGCATAGTTTACAAGAGCTTACTATCTTCATTACTTCCATAAATTCAGGTTGCAATAAGGTAACAAATGCAAGAAATAATTATTTCCCGTGACATTCGGCCTTGTCTTCTGGTTTATTTATTTGTTGTTTCAACTACATGGGGTGCAAACAGCTGTAAATAGATAAATAAGCACCCCCAAATAATATAATGGACGTAAAGAAATATAAAATGATCGGACAGGAAAAGTAGCATTCAAGGAGGACAGTCAACCACAAAACACAGAAACAAACACGCAAACAGACAAACAAGAAGGCAAAAGTAATAACAAATGCAAACGACATCACAAACACAAAATGGTTGACAATAGGGCTACCACCTTGGAACGGTCAGTGGCAAAGTAGGCCACTGGGGGGTTAAACTGGTTCTAGGGTGCACCAAACCTCACACTTACCCTACTGTCATCCTATTAAAACGGGACAGCGTAAATAAAGAAATCCCCGCCATGATCTAATATCTAAACAACAAGGCAGCATCAATAGGCAATATAAGCAAAACACAAATATGCGTGTAAATATAATACAAAAAACACAATAGCCTAGAAAGCCACAATGAAGCTACTAAATGACTTGGCAGAAGCCAGAGCAACAAAAGAATAAACCATTAAGGGCACGACAAGAAAGATCATAGACAAACATCAAACGCCACCGTCCCAATGGGCTTTAGGTAGGCGTCATCATAGGGTCTACTGCCTGTCCGGTCATCGTAGAATTAAAGAGGAAAGCATAGTGGCGAACTGTAAAAGTGTCCAACATCAAACATGCATTCAGTTGCAAAATGATAGGGTCATAACCTCTTTTGATAAACTTTTGAACAAGTTTAACAAAGATAGTATGAAAGTGATCATGACCAAGAGTCTTACGAATTTTTTAAATCACATCACCATAGAAGTCAGGTTGTGATAGTCCTTGTCGCAAAAGAGTCCTTAAATTACTTTTATATTTGGAAAGAAGATACGATAATATAATTTTGCAAAGGTTTTACGAAGTTTATGGTAACGGTAACCCTGATTGAGTAGCTTTTTAGTTATACAAAGATTACGAATATTAAAGTCCTCAACTCGAGTCCAAGCTCATGAAAAACGAATAAGCTGAGACACATACACCCCATAAGAAGTTTTTCGGGGAACATCCCCATCAAAGTGGGGATAATTAACAATGTCAAAATTAAAATCATCTCTCTTGTCATAGATTTTGCTAATTATTTCACCATTTTCAATCGAGAGATCTAAATCAAGAAAAGAAGCGTTATTATCAGATATATTAGCTTTGTTAAGCTGAAGTTCTTTAGGATAAATATTATTAACCATAGCTGGAAAGAAAGGGTAACCTATTTTGAAATCTACAAACGAAACAAAAGTATGCAGCAGCTCTAAACAAATGATCGTGCTATTTAAATACTCATTTAACTTACCTCCTCACGTTCCTTTTCCATTCTTTCTTTCTGAAATGTATAAACATACTCGTAAACATCAAGAGTGAGATTTACTGGGACTTTGGAATCACATTTCATATAATAATAAAAGTAATAATAATAACAATAATAAGTAATTAATAATAATTAATATTTACTATTAGCAGCTCTAAACAAATGATCGGTTTACTATTTGTGCTATTTAAATACTAATTTAACTTACCTCCTCAATTTCCATCATCTTTCTATTTATTTTTTCCTGAAATGTACAAACACACTCGTAAATATCAAGAGTGTGATTTAATGGGACTTTGGAATCACATTTCAGACAATAATAATAATAACAATAATAATTAATTAACATGTACTATCATTATTATAAGTGCTTCGGAAAGAAATGGAAATCACAGTTAAAATAATAATAAATCAGGCCAACCTTTTTAAAAAATATGGAGATAAAATTTGTCGAGGAGGCATAAATGGGTTTTCAACTACACACCAAAACGTGATTTCTTACCAGGCACATTCCTCTACATTAGTACCATCTGAGTTTCCTAATTAGCATTTTAAGACATCCTTCTTTACACGCTATATACCTACCGTGTAATGGCCCTTGTTACGCGTGCTACGTTCTATGATCATAACGAAGTGCTAGGGCGAACTAAGTCTCGTTACGTAAATTCAAATGTAGCTATGCTCGACGCTTTTCGTTTTGACAAGCTTTCTAAATTTGTCTTCAAAACAATTATTTTATGCTTTTTGACAAGTCTAGTGCATTACAAGAGTAAAATATCAAATTTAATGTTCACTGCTACCACGTGCAATTACAATAGTGAATGCTTAGGAAACTGTTCACTGTTGACTGGGACGCTAATTATTGTAACACATATCGTAACTGTTATGTACAACATAAAACAAAGTCATTTAACCATGGGCTGTTATGAAAACCATTACGGCAGCCGAAGTAGTATATAAACTCGGGGTATCAGCAATATTTCCCCACGCAGGGCCTCAAACCCCTAGCATTAAAAATGTATCAACCACGGCTCTTAAAGGGAGTACATCAGGATTTTTCTAGAAATATCTTAAATTATAAAAATGTTCCATTTCATGATAAAACACTTATATCCATCAAAATATGATGTTCGAACCATATTGGTAAGGTTTAAACTTCGAATACACCATATAGCTAGGACGGAATCAGGCATAAAATGTTGAAATTAACCCAGGTGCGTAACCTAGGATAGCACGTATTACTGTACAGAATGAATTTCCTTGTAACTAAGGGGTCATTTTTAGGATCATTCATTATGTTTAGGCGCTTTAAAATAGAAAATATCATTATTTGTCAATTTTAAGTCGGACCCCTAGACCCTTTTGAAAAGCCTGATGTACTCCCTTTAACTCAAGCACACCATCGTTAAAAAAACTAAAAAAAACGATGACATGATTGCTGTTAAAGTCGTGGTCAACACATTTTAAACACATTGCTTAAAGGCTCCTCCAAATTGAAAAATAAAGTGATTTTAAATGAAAGCTTATTATAAAAGAATGTCAATGTCATCGTCCGTTTTCTCAAAAACCGCTAATAAATGCAAGTTTTACAGGTATGAAGTTTACCTGTACACAAAAACAACTGGTGCGCGATCGATCTTCGGAAAATGACGTCATAAGGGACGACCAATCACATCTTCCGTACAAACTACCTAATTAACATAATCAATTATGGCGCGTATCTATGTGTAAACAAACCGTTACTCTTGTTGGATGTCCATTTTTCTCATATAGCCTAAGTGTTTTAAACCCTGGAATATAATTGATGTGTTCGTGTCTTCATCATGGTGAAAAGGTGCTCATTAAGCTTTTGTAGAAAAAGTAAACAGGAAGGCAGTGTAAGTCTACACACATTTCCATGTTGTCGTCATCGAACTAAATGGATTGAACTTGTTTTGCAAAACGGTGTGAAATGGAATTTTTCAGAGCACTCTCGCGTATGTTCGGACCATTTTACTGAGAAAGATTTTGATGACTCTTATGAAACGAAAAAGAGATTACATTTACTCTATCAGTTCAGACGGGATAACATAATTATTTTTATTGGTGTCCGGAAATATAACTTTCCAAAATTAATTCATATTTGCCAATGTCCGAATATTTTGAGAGGGAACGGTAAATTAACATTCTACGGTAAGTATTTTTAACTGTGATGTTCGGGGCAATCTCACCTTCGTTGTTTACGGTAATTACGAAAATCCATCCATTAATGATCACTTATTGGTAATTGTGCGGCTATTCTATAAACTGTCTAAAATTCCGGTACTCAACTTGGGCAAACTGTAAACCCTGTGAAATCAGTACACCGAGACACACTTTACACGCGGGTATTCCTTTGAATTTTGCGGTGAGTGAGCGGTACACTGTTTGATCTGTGGAACTGTCACGTTCTAGTCACAAGTGTAGTTAAATGCTGGCTAATGCGGACTGTGTAATAGTATACTGGGCTATATGCGATTCAATCCACAACAGTGAACTAATAAAAAATGTGTAAACAATGAACTAATGAACAATTATAACATCTAGTTTATTATATTAAATTATTATATTTTGTTTTATTGATTGATTGAATTGGATTTTATAGTCGCACCAACAGCTAAGGTCATATGGCGACTTTCCAGCTTCCATTGGTGGAGGAAGACCCCAGGTGCCCCTCCGGGCAATTTTCGTGCACGGGCGGGCACCTGGGTAGAACCACCGACGTTCCGCAAGTATTTTGTTTGAAATGTAGCAATGAACTTTATTGAATAATGAGACAATGCAATTTTAAAACAAGTTGATTATTTTAGTACAAAATAAAAACATACAAGGTATTGCAGAAAATAAATTAAAATTATAAAATAGTCGTGTTCTTTATCCATTTAATTGCACCATCATGTTATTCCTCAAATCGAAGCTAAAAAACAAAGCATGCCATGCTTATAGTATGAAATAAAAAATAGTTCATGTGTCTGTACAAACAGACAACAAATCGCACAGCATTTAAACCTGTGTGAGCGAGACCGTATTTCTTTGCTGGTAATGCCAGATAATGGAATGGCCCACTAGCTACGACAGCGACAACACAAATCAACCGTAACAACTACATTGGAATGGTTTTACCTGGTTTAGACAATTGTTTCAACACGCGCCTGACCGATTACACAAAAGTATAGCATGGGTCAGTAATAATGTAATTGTTTCAAAATGGCTCGTCACAAGTTAATAACAGTAAAAAATCACGATCAAAAACTTTTTATTTAATTGCATCAAACAAGTTACAATTAAATTCTTTGGAGTATATTCTGCTGCCTCTGTTGGTAATTATTGAGATGCAATCAGACAGCAATTAGAAGTCGTTGATCGTAATTTTAACCTGTCATTTTCGGCGAATAATGCATCTTTTCCCGATGTCCGAATTTATAAAAGCATCAAAACTATTGAAATAAGATTGATTTCTTAATATGTCCGAGCACTAGTTTTATTATTTTCTTCAATTAATAAGGTGTCCGGAATTAATGAGTGTCCGGACTCATTGAGTAAATACGGTAGGTATCAAAACTTAAAACCAATGCTGAAACCTGACGCAATTCACCGATTCTCCGATTTGCAGACCCACAGACGGAGAAACAGTCACAGGATGAAGACATTGAAAAATCTAATATCATGAGTTTATTTGTATTATTCGTTTATTGTTTTCATTTATACTTTATACGCTCAGAATCAAAGTGGATGGGGTACACAGAATGTTGATTGTCCACTTCGCTCGCATTGTTTACTTGGTTTGTGTCCGCCATTTTGGTTTCTAACGAACCATAGGTAATGCGTGACGTCAACGGGTTTTTTTCCATTCGGCTGTTTCCGTGAAATCTCAGTTACGTTTCCGTGACAGGTGTGTATTAGGGGCAAATGTGCCGTATGGATTCGTGATTTACCGATGAACGAATAGGTTTACGATTTTGACCGAAGTATTTTTAGAAACTGCTAATCATTATCTTTGTAATACAAAGGAAAGTTATTTCAATTTGGAGGACCCTTTAAGTAAACCCCTGCGAGGGAAAACAACGCAGATACCCCAAGTTTATATACTACTTACCAGTTTATCAATTTAACATAAATATTTGAATCCAGTCTCATTTTTATAAATAACTAATAACTAAACACATTTGAAATCATCAAGTAAAGTCAGACGGAACCGGACAGTAGTCTTCATTATCGCTATACTTTCTATCATGGAATATTTTATATTTCTTTATTTTACTATCTTGTATTTTAGTTCAATAAGCTCTTCCCTGTTTTTATCCAGCTTTTGTTGATAATAATCCAATTCAGTCAGCAATCTTTTTCGCTTATTGACTTGGCTTTTTTTGGTGTCCATACAATTATCACGAACTACCTCATAGTCTACTCGACCCTGCTTGCCTTCTACTAATTTTTTCTATATTTATTTTTTTAAATTTGCAAGTTTTTGCAACTCTTTTCAATACCTTTTTGTTCCATTAATAATATAATAATATTGTATTTTTATATCTTTAAGGCGCTCTTATGTCTTGAATGTCCTTTAACGTTACCCAACTACTAGAATCATTATTATAACCCTTCCACATAATCAACACTTGTTTCTATTTATAATCATGTCGTATAACTTTTTCAATTCTAAATACTTCTTCATAAGCTTTTATCATTTCTAATTCGTAAAAGCTCCCGTCAATCTTTTGTTTGTTTAAATCTTTTATTGTGTATGCTATAGGATTTGTATATTGAATTTCATCAATAAAAATATTTCTTCCGTACAGTTTGGTGTATACCCTTTCTCAAAAGTTCTTTTATATTTACTGATTCTAACCTTGTCTCCTATCTTAAACTTACGCTCTACGTTCTGTTCCTTACTTGCTTCAATCGGTATCATTTTAATACTTTGATGTTTTGTATTATTATACTTATCAACCATTGCCTGCAACGCGTCTACATATGTACAGACCCAGTTGCGTTCAAGTACCCCAAAAATGCCTTCCGTTTGTGTTCATTTTTCGTTCCGTTTGCATTCCGTTTGCGCTCCATTTGCATTCCGTTTGCATTCCGTTTGCATTCGTTTTTATAAATGCATTAATTAAAATGCATTCATTGCGTCGTTTTCAGCGTTTAGCGTTTATAAACGAACGTCTGCGTTCATTTAAATGAACGCAAATGCATTTCTGAACGCAACATAGTACGTGAGTTTACATGCACAAATGGAGAACATGCGTTCCTTTCGTTCGTTCGTGCAGCTTTCACCAGTCGCAAGATCTCTCACGATAACATATTGTTTTCGTTCACATTTAGATAAGAATTCTTAAAGTTTATGCAGCTTGTCAACAAAAATGGCGGTTAAAAACGGAAATAGGCTTACTGTCTTTGCTAACAATATAATGTTGGAGTTAAAAGCGAGTGGATTGTCCACAGTACACATTCAGAGGACTCTTCATTAAAATAGAGGATTATACGAATACAATTTAATTCATATTAATATATAAATTTATATTAATTACAAAGAATGGATGAGGCATTAATACGTTAATGCTTTAATTAGTTTATGCGCAAACCCCTTGCATTCACCCGCCATTTATATTCATGACATCATCGAGTAACTAAGTTCATCGTTTAATTAGCCGAGATCAACTGTTTTACTGCCATAAACACCCGACATTGACAATCACTAATTGTTTAATCAATAGCGAGCAAAACAAGAATAGCAGAAAGAAAGACTTTGTTAAAAACACATCATAGGAGTTTCAAACAACTTTTATCATACGTCCGAACAACCACAGGACTAGAAAATGATGAGGAGATAATTTGGATCGTCTTTAATAAAATATTAGAAATTCAAAAGAATGATAACTTTACAGGACCTCTGGAAATGTATATGAAAAGGTTGAAGCTTAATCATGGAAATTAAGCTAGTAGAAGTGCCCCCAAGGAGCATCTGTTCAAGTTAAACGGTCATGGCATCCAGTCGTAATTCGACTTGTTTCCATATCCTTTCGTACTTTTCTCTGGTTGATTTTGTTTTAATCGGTTTTGTTTCTTTTTCTATTTTTAATATTTTAAATATTTTCTGAAAAAAGTATTCAAATTTGATTGATCTTTTTCCACCTTCTATTTGATCCAAAATCTTTACAATTTTGTAAAACAAATCTTCAAATCTTTGTCTGTTTGCAGAAGACAAATCAAATGCTACCAAGTATTTATCTAAATGATACTTTCTATGGTAAATAGTTTTCTTTCGGCTGTAATTGTAACCTGCAATAAGATTGTAGCCATTGTGAGTGCCACAATTAAGGCAAACACGCTCGTTATCGAAAATTTCACAAGTATCGTCACAATTTATACATGCGTAAGTACACTTGTAACACAGCTTGGCTCTGGTACAATATTTACAAAGCTTCTTTTTATTAGTTGCGTAAAATAAGATGCAATCTATGCACGTCCCAGGGTGAGCAATAATATCCAAAACTCTTTCACAATATTTGCAATTCATTATATTATAATATAGAATTATATTTTCTAGTACGGAAAATCACTAATGGATGTAGATACATGAACGAGACGTAATAGTTGGCTATTACATAAGTAGCTCCTTTAACGTCTGTATATTTTTGGTAAATATAAATTGACTGTTGAGTTCCGGTTTATTTCCGACGCACTTGCGCAGCAGGCTATGTATTACGCTTTTACGAACGCCATTTTGCTTTGGTGTACAACCAGTACTGTACACCTCCCGATGCTTATGGCAAAGTAAATGGTTGCTGCGCATTTTGGAAAGTCAACCTGGTAACGTTGAAATGTCATTGACCAAAAGTGACACAGAGACAGATCACAGAGCATGAGAGCAAACACATCGAAGCATTGAACGGTAGTTGCTCATAACTGCGATAATGTTGTCTCCGCGATAGTATAGAATGATAGAGAGAGAAAGAGATCGTCTTAAAGGGTTTGCTTTCTGAAATACCACTTGAGCTGTAAAATCAGGTTCTTTATGCGCTTTAAAATGTGAGCATGGCCATGTAAACGCTTGTTCGCAACTGGGTGAGAAAGGTCTCGAAAAGCGATGGATTGACGTGTATGATACTGGAAATATTGTCTGATCTCGTGTATGTTTATTTGCGTTTGTGGAGAAAGCCTGTATTATACGATACTGTGTTTCCTTGTCTTTGCAGTGATCTGCTTCAGCTGGCAGGTGCTAGGCGATTGTGGATTTTGCAGCCTGTTTGCATTTTGGCTTTCTATTAAGGTATGTCCTGATGGTAGTCGCTGTGTACCTTATATGTTATAGTGCATTGCATGTGTGATAGTGTCTTGGGTAAACCGCCATGACCGAGATGGCATATTGAACGTCTTACAGCTGCGTTGTTGAAGTGGCATGACCCAGATGGCATATTGAACGGTTTGCAGCTTTGTTGGTTGAACTGGTATGACCCAGATGGACAAGGCACAGCATGTCTAATGTTAAAGCTGTAGACGTGAAGTGTTTTTGGTCAAAAGTCAGGTGCAACATTTAGGTTTCGTTGAGTGTTGTTTTGGTAAAAAAGTAAGTGCATCATTACAGTTATTGTAGTGTTGTGAAAATATGGCATTTAAGTCAAAAAAGTAGTTTACGCTTTACGAGACTGGTCGCAATTTGACGAATCTGTGCAAAGGCACATGCATGGTACTTTCATTTCACGAACAATTTATATGGGGGGATAGGTGGCAGGGCTTGCCCTGGGTATTTATCTTTCGCAAAATGAGAAAAAGGAAGCCACATTTGAGAAATAAGAGCCAAAGTCATGAAAGTTGGAGCCATTTTTTCACCATATAACGAAGTCATTTTAAAAATAAGCGGCATATATGCATTGATTCATTTTGGTATAGCAGACAAATTTTGGCAAATTTAGAAGGTGGAGTCAAAGAAGAATCTGAATTTAGTGGACGTTTACACGCAATGTCTGCTGTTGCAGTATTGGCAATGTTTTACATCTTGACATAAGTTATATAGGAAACGTACGTCGAGGGTAAATATATCAAATAAGACCATTGTTCTGATCTCATATTTATTTTAATAGTATTTATTTCTAGAAATAGCAAGTAATCACTTTCGATTTCTTTAATTTTCAACGCCCGACAAAGTTTGCTACACTCATTAACAAACATCAACCATAATTTCCTTGGTCGTTGTTAGATTGTCCGCCACGCTCGCCGATGTTTGTATAAGACCTTAAAACCCGATATCAGGCTGTGTTGTCTTAATCCTATTATGACTTAATTGCATCCATCTTCTAAGACAGTGTCAGGAAGTTCGTTTACAAAATGTTACTTGCAAGCATCAATGACCCACAATATACACGCGTGATCAATCGATTGGTTATGAGAATTTTATCTGTTTTTGTAATCAGCTAGCGAACGTTATTCATTCAGTTTAGTGAACCAGTCCACTTTTCTTTTAGACTGTTACACTGTGCATGTCCACCAGGAACGCTGTGTAGCAGTCTATTTCCTATATCCGCTTACAGCATTGAAAATATGTAAATATCAGCTTTTATTTTCCATTCGCAAAAGCTTAAAAAAATCCCAAATGTTTCTGTTCTTTCTCCATTTTCGACATTGGTGAATTACAGCGGAGGCCCAGGGTTGGTAGATGTTACATTCATTTATGGCGCACGTGATGTATAACTATGACTACTTTCATGAATAACCATCGGGTTTGATTTTAACAATCGCAGTGAAATACTTTTAGTGCGCAATTGTGTTTTATTTCATTCGTTAGCTCACACAGATGGTTCGAAACTGCTTTCAAGAGCATTACGGATGTTGCTTGTTGTCATGGACAAATCAGGGGTAATTCCATTGCACGTCCTGCCATAAAGGTTGACTGACGTGTGTGATACAGGACATTTTATGTCGTGTATGTGTCTTTTTTTTTGTGTATGTGGAGAAATCATTTTTTATAACATCTCGTGTTTCCTTGTCTTTGCAGAGTTTTGCATCTGTTGCCAGGCTGATAGAAAATTGGGGATATTGCACGCTGTCTGCGTTCTGGCGTCCTTGGCTTCGTAGTCAGGTATGTGCTGAAGGTCTTAGTTATGTATCGTATATGTGGACGTGATATTTATGTGTGTAAACTGGCATGACCCAGATTGGAAAGGGGCATCAGTTGAAGACATGTTGCCTCATGCATATCACTAGGTAGGTATACACTATAGGATCTACCAAAGAACAAGTTGCTGGTCTGTGTTCGGCCAAAAAAAACAATACCTGTGTTTCCGGTGGCCCGACCGACCCTATTTTTAAGGGGCCGACCCTAAAACTTTTTATGAAAAAAAAATTGTTCTGAGCAATGATTTATTGCAATATATCGAGATAAACTGACATTACAGAGGAACTTTCAGTTGTATCATCAACTTGTATGGGGTTTATGAGATAAATACATGTAGCATCTCAAAATATCTTGCTCCAACAAAAACCATATAAATTTCATACCTACCGACCCTAATTTTTTAAAGCATGATGCAATAGGAAACACACCTATTTTTTTTTTTGCCTTAACAGCCTACATGGTGGTGGAACATGTTCTTACAAGCGTAAATGAACAAAAGACCATATGTATGGACAAAGGTTAGCTGTTTTTTTTTAAAATGATCACCATGACGAGATGTTGAGCCATGTCGAAAACTAATTTGATTCCACAGCAAACATGCCCGCCAGACATCATGTTTGTTGACATGGAGTAATATAATAAGGACTTGTATAAAAATTGTTGCGCCTACTCTGAAACTACTTGGTTGACCTTCATGACACTGCAGAGGGATGTTGCTCTTGCAGCCCAGTTGAACCTGGCAAATCTTCAGGCCGGGCAAAAAGTTCAAGACGGCCGGCACTGTTAAAAGTTAGCTTAAAACAAAACAAATTTGTAGCGACAACTTCCTGAAAAGTATAACTGATATTGATATGGGACTTTCTGTAACATGATGTACATCACATGATGTTGGTCATTGTCAGAAATCATTTTGATGAAACATGACTGCGAGCAGCCTTGTCTGTTTACACAGTTAACTATTGAAATATTGTAACGACCACTCCTGTGAAAGAACTTGACAGATTGTCATGAAGCTTCACAGAAATGTTGCTGATGATGTGTAGTTGTTTCTAGCAAAATTTCAGGTCGGACTGAAAATAAAAACGGCGGCCTTGGTTAGAAATGGATTTTTAGATGAAACTTGCTGACAAAATAATTAGCCGTCAATAAAACACACAGAAGTTCGCAGTTTTACTTATTGCCGACGACTCAGATTTCGCACAACATGGATAAAAAACGAAATCGGTCAAATTAGAGCGAAGTTTAAAGCGACTTCGTCTAATTGCGAGACCTCTGATGTAGTCGGTGACATGAGTATTGATTGTAAACACTTTCTCTATAAGTTACCTATTAATCATGTCTGACACAAACATATCAAACTGCATGGGTTCAGAGATTCAATTCACGCTAAAATCAATTGGAGTGTGATGCAATATATCGCTAACCAGTCAGACTGTGTTATTTTATATCGACACCGTAAATGGCGGGTAAACGAACAGACATCAGGTCGCTGTTCGGAAAGTCTGCGTCCGCGACCCTGCAAGCGGATTCGGAGAATCTGAAAGGGTATGGCTGAACAACAAGCGTAGTTCCCAACCGTTATTAATTAGTTATGGCATCTATTATTGGTCCAATGGAGACAAAATACTGAAGAGAAGTTCAGCAGAATATTGTTTTTTTAGCTCGACTGATCAGAGATCAGCAGAGCTTATGCCGTGGTGCGGCGTCCGTCCGTCTGTCTGTCCGTCAACTTTTTTTGTCGCAACTACTCCTCTGAAACTACTGAATGGATTTTCATGAAACTTTACAGAAATGTTGCCCATGAAGTCTAGTTGATCCTAGAAAAAAATTATGTTGATGTGAAATCCAAGATGGCCACCAAATATAAAAATAGGTTTTTAAAAAACAAGTTTGTAGCGACTACTTCTTGAAAACTCTTAAGTGATATTGATATGGAATTTTTTCTAAAATGATCAGCATGACATGATTTTGGTCCTTGTCAAAAATCGTTTTGATTCGATGTTAAACATGGCTGCCAGCGGCTATCTTTGTTTACATAGAGTTATAGAGTAAAAACTTGTAGCGACTACTCTGAAATTACTTGGCGGATTTTCATGAAATTTTACAGTAAAGTTGCTCTTAATGTCTTATTGATCCTAGCAAAATTTCAGATCAGCCAGAAATTCAAGATGGCCGCCACAGCTAAAAATAGATTTTTAAAAAATAAGTTTGTAGCGACTACTTCTTCAAAACTAAAAGTGATATTGATATGGGACTTTTTCTAAAATGATCAGCATGACATGATTTTTGTCCTTGTCAAAAATCGTTTTGATTCGATGTTAAACACGGCTGCCAGCGGCCATCTTTGTTTACATAGAGTTATATAGTAAAAACTTGTAGCGACTACTCTGAAACTACTTGGCGGATTTTCATGAAACTTTACAGTAATGTTGCTAAAAATAGATTTTTAAAAAATAAGTTTGTAACGACTACTTCTTGAAAACTAAAAGCGATATTGATATGGGACTTTTTCTAAAATGATCAGCATGACATGATGGTTATCCGAGTCGAACATTATTTTGAAACGACGTTAAACATGGCTGCCAGTGGCCATCTTTGTTTACATAGAGTTATATAATGAAAACTTGTAGCGACTACTCCTCTGAAACTACTTGACGGATTTTCATGAAACTTCACAGGAATGTTGCTAATGATGTCTTATTGATCCTAGCAAAAGTTCAGGTCGGCCGAAAATTCAAGATGGCCGCCATGGCTAAAAATAGATTTTCAAAATACAAGTGTGTAGCGAATACTTCTTGAAAACTATAAGTGATATCGATATGGGACTTTTTCGAAAATGATCAGCATGACATGATGTTGGTCCTTGTCAAAAATCGGTTTGATTCGATGTTAAACATGGCTGTCAGCGGCCATCTTTGTTTACAAAGAGTTATATAATGAAAACTTGTAGCGACTATTCCTCTGAAACTACTTGACGGATTTTCATGAAACTTCACAGGAATGTTGCTCTTGATGTCTAATTGATTCTAGCAAAATTTCAGGTCGGCCGGAAATTCAAGATTGCCGCCAATATTTTCAAAAAACGAGTTTGTAGCGACTACTTCCTGAAATCAAAATCAATCAGTAGAGCTTCAAGGTCATTGACCTCTTGTTTGTTGTTGTTGTAGAAGTTAATTTTCCGCGCTTATTTCTTTTGCCCACTCCCTGACGAATGTCTGCGTGGAAGGGAATAAATCTTAATGACAGTGTACGAGGACAGGTTGCAGACCATTATATTAAATGTGTTGTTAGATAATATGGCACTTTCTTTATTTGAATAACAATAAAATATCCACATACTGCCTGTCAGATACTACAGTGTCTCTGAGTACACAAATGTACTTATTGTAGCTTACTATAGTGGTGAAAATAATGTTCAGGTTATATGCTGCAGGGCGAGTGGTAAATTGGTAAGGGCGAGTAGCTTTTTGGTTCCACTAGTCCTGCAGCGCGAGTGGATTTTTCCAAATTTTTACACCCCTGCTTCGGTTAGAATGTAATTTGTCGATAAGGCAAACACGCATTGCTACGAAAACCAGATTGTGAACAACTCAGTAAAATATGTATATTGTAATACTCCACGATGCACCGTATCTTGCGATATCTCAATATATGTCTAATTTATCTTGATACTCTATGTTGAGATATCACATTTTATCTTGAGATATCTCAATTTACATTGAGATATTTGTATTGAGATATCTCAATTAATCCCCATAAATCTCAATTTATCTTGAGATAACTGTTTTGAGATATCTTAAGTTGTTTTGAGATAATTATCTTCAGATATCTTAATGAGTCTTGAGTCATTGATATCTCAAAATAAATTGAGATATATTTTACAATTTCTCAAGATGTATCGCAACTTATCGTGAGATATCTAACTTGCGATATCTCAAGATCCCATGTGTCTTGCGGTCGGTAGGATTTTCTAAGTTTGAGTTGGGCTTAATGCCATTTAAAAACTAACCATTGATGTAATTCTTGGGTTTGCCTTAGCACTCTTTCATTATATTGACAGTTTCCTATCGCTAGTGTCCCGTTTAAGTACTGGTTGCTATGGTATTTTGATGTCATAGTGAGATGACGTTAAATATAGAATAGCATGTGGCGTGACGTCATGTCACATGACGTCATTATGTCGTGTCGCGTTAAAATAAAAAAAAATCGCATAATATAGCGGCTTTATATAAATTGAATTAAAGGAGGCAACCTTTTAGAGTGGAAATGACTTCTGGTCGCACATTTCAGACCTTTTTCATACTATGGAATAAAAACAGACCGAAAGAAAGAAAAAAGCTGTAAAACGGGCTATTTCAGTGTTATGTTAAAAAGGTGCTGTTAGGCATGGATGAATTTATAATAATTATGAAGCACATATTTGATGTTTTCAGTTTTGAGTAGTTCTAAGTTTATTTTGGTGTATTGGATTATGCATTCTTTGGTTTTTTTGGAGCCCTCAGTTAGTAAAAATCATGTCGGGCATGTAAATTTTACAAGCGGGCATGTTAAAAACAAGACGAAAATGCCAAAATAAATCGGAATGAAATCAGACACAAAAACTAACGACAGCTTGTATACTAAATTAAAAGTTGTTTTTTATTTTGTTTATACATATGCATCGCCGGAAACAACTCTCGGTTTTAGAACAGACTGGTTTTCAATTTTTTTTGCTATTTACGAACGACGTTGGGGACGAATGAGCAATATTCAGTATGAATCAATACCGCAATGTAAACCCGACTGATAATGAACTGAAGATCATTTCCGGTCTATTTTGTAACCTCCATGTACGATGAGCTTTCTTCATTATTTCGAAAGAGCGTAACCCGGCAGAAAAAAATAATGCAGACGTTAGTGACTCAAAAAAACAACACTTATTAAACCGAACGCGTAATTTTTATACCCAGTGACTGAGAATAAAGTGTCAAAACAATCAAATTCTTTATTTTATTTAATTATTTATGATATTATTCTAGAGAACATGTAACTTTCTGTGACAATATACGTATTGATTTTGTCTAAAAATAACACTCAAATTACACTTAAAAAATTCGGGTTAGTAGATATGTGTTCGGCTAGTAAATGTTTGTAAGTCATATGCCCGATGGGCTAGTAGCTCAACATGTTTTTCGTGAAGACTGTTGTTATTGTAATTACAGAGCTCCAGACAAACTTCCATGTCAAACGATATTTTACCTCCTAAATAAATCTGCAGTGCTGATTCAGATTACTTTAAAGAGTACAAGTTATGTTTTTGCTTTTTACTTGAAATTATGACTTTATTAAACTAGCAATTGTTAATTTGCAATGCTGTTTTCACTCCCTTTTTTTTCTTACTGATTTCTTCAATTTGAAGTCTCCCAGAAATTGCTTATCTGGAGTTCTGAAGAAAAGGATTAGTTTTTTGTGTCGCCGTTTCGAAGAAAATTGCGATACATAGGGATCACTTTGTCGTCAGTCCGTCACGAAAACTTGACATTGGTTATAACTTGCACATTCTAGATTTTTCTTCATCAAACATTCAATATATACTCATCATGACAACTTCGACATGACCATGCTAAAACACAGTCAAGATCACACTGAAGGTCATTATATGGGTTAAATACTCGTTTTTTTCTTCATGAAAATTTAACGTTGCCTATAACTTTCTCATTTTTGTCTCGCCTTTTCGAAGAAAAGAAGAGACATACATGTTGCTTTTCCTGCGAAGGCGGCGTCAACATTCAAGTTTTGCGTCAGGTCATTTTCTCACAAACTGTATGCACCAGACCTCTCAAACTTTGCTGATATTTGTATCATGGGCGGTACATAGCAACGTGACAAAGCAAATGTGGAAATGACCTTGACCCTCCAAGCAAAGGGCAGATAACTTGATAATTTTTAGGGTCAACTTTTGCATTTAGGTCACTTTTTCACAAACTGTATGCACTAGACCTTTAAAACTTTGCTTATAGTTGTATCTTGAGTGGTACATCAAAACGTGACAAAGCAAATGTGGAAGTGACCTTGACCCTCCAAGCAAGGGCAGGTAACCTCATAATTTTTACCTTCAACGTTGGCGTTTAGGTCACTTTTTCACAAACTATATGCACTAAGACCTTCCAAACTTTGCTTATAGTTGTATCTTGAATGGTACATTGCAACGTGACAAATCAAATGTAAATGTGACCTTCACCATCCAAGCAACGGGCAGATAACTTTGTTACATCTATGAAAATAGATATGTGTTCGGCTAGAAATTGAATTATGCAGTAGATGTTTTAAACCTAATTTATAGCTTAATCTTTGGAAGAAAACATATTCTATTTTGACTTAGTTGTGTCTTCGGTACCTAACCTTGGCCATAATAACTTGAAAAGCATTTTTCCTATGTTCATAAAACTTCACACACATCTTACCTCAAGAAATGTGTTAAACATGACCTATAACTTACTGACTTTCATTTTAGCAGAGTTATGCCTCTTGTTATAGTTTGCTTGTACATGCTGAAATAAGCAACGGCAAGTGACCCAAGTGTTCTGTGGAATATCCTTCTAGTTTTGTATGAATTCAGTGAATAGATTTCATAAGTTACCTTTACAGTCCCACTCGAGGGCAATTACTAGTGTTGGAAAACTTTGAAAATACATAATCCCTCATCTGACTTTGTAAACAACCGACGATTTATTTCCAACCTACAGAGATGATATAGACTTTGTGTCAAGCACTATTGACTTTTTGTATAATATGTTAACGTCACTTTTGCATTAAACTGATTTAAAATGTATGCTCTTTTAAAAAGGTATACAAGCTTGCTAACTCTTGCGTTTACATGTTCTAGTAAATTGTAAAACAGATCCGTATTTGATTTTTAAAACGTTAAATGCTCGTTAAATCACAAGTTTTTGTTTGTTTTTAACTCTACTGATCAAAGATCAGCAGAGTCTTACTGTGGTGCGGTGTCCGCCCTTAACCAAGATGGCCACCAAAGCTAAAAATAGATTTAAAAAAAACAAGTTTGTAGCGACTTCTTCTTGAAAACCATAAGTGATATTGATATGGGCCTTTTTCTAAAATAATCAACATATGACATGTTTTTGGTCCTTGTCGACATGGCACCCAGCGTCCACCTTTGTTTACATAGAGTCATATAGTAAAAACCTGTAGCGACTACTCCTCTGAAACTACTGGACGGATGTTCATGAACCTTCACAGGAATGTTGCTCTGGGTGTCTAGTTGATCCTAGCAACATTTTATGCGGCTGGAAGTTCAAGATGGCCACCACGAATAAAAATAGATTAAAAAAAAACATTTGGAGCGACTACTTATTGAAAACTAAAACTGATATTGATATGGCACTTTTTCTAAAATGATCAGCATGACATGATGTTGATCCTTGTCGAAAATTATTTGGATTCAACATCAAACATGGCCGCCAACAGCCATCTTTGTTAACATAGAGTAACATAATAAAAACTTGTAGCGACTTCTCTGAAACTACTTGACGGATTTTCATGAAACTTCACAGGAATGTTGCACTTGATGTCTACTTGATCCTACCAAAATTTCAGGTCGGCCGCTATTTCAAGATGGTCGCCATGGCTAAAAATAATTTAAAACATAAATAAATCTGTAATGACTACTTCTTAAAAACTATAACTGATATTTAATCAGATATGGAACCTTTTCTAAAATGACCAGCATGACATGATGTTGGTCCTTGTTGAAAATTATTTTGATTCGATATTAAACATGGCAGCCAGCGACCATCTTTGTTTACGTAGAGTTTTATAGTAAACATTTGTAGCGACTACTCCCCTGAAACTACTTGACAGATTTTCATAAAAATTCACATCAATGCTAATCTATCAACTCCTAATAATAGAGCTTCAGAGTCTTGTTGTTGTCCGTTTTCAGAGATATAAACAATAATCCAAGCCTTCCTTCTCTTTGCCAGATTCATTTCACAAGGTGGCACTCACAACAGCCTAAATGGAGTTTATCAAAAACTTCATCAAAATTTGAAACTCATTGAAAGGAAGCACTGGATTGTTATTCAGGTCGGTTGGTCAAAGTTCTAGGTTGCTGTTAATTTAAATCAAAAGAATCTCAATTAATTGACTTTCCCTTGAGGGCTGTCTTATGAAATTTGGCAGGATTGAGTAGTATCCATTATTTTACGATGTGTGATTTCACATATAGTGGACTTGTACTTCGCTGAATTTGCTTGTTTTCACTGGGTTTCTTTTTAATGAAGTGTTGGAATTAATTTATAAGCATAACCTGCAGCTTCATCTGGCACATACAAAGGACATACTGTAAGAGTTAAGATCAGTGCCTAGAATGGATTATGTAAATATACATAATTTGAAGTAAAATATGTTTAATCTAAATTTAAGTTGGCTGATTAATTTTGTGTACGCTCTGTGCTGTTGGGAACATCTCTGTAGTGTAAGGAAGCATGCTTTTCTTTCGAGAAAAGAGATCCAGGTTCAAGTCCTGGCGGGGAACCTGGCACACTTACTGAGCTGTACAAACTTAGTTCTGGGATAATCACAACTTTAAAATAAATACATATAAAATTGTTCATTACACAATTATACTAGTGTTAAAAAATCATTCCATAATATTTATTTGCGCTTCCATGAAAGTGAAGCGGCTATACGTAGTGTTACCCTTATCTTGAAATATGGAAATGTTTGTTACTGTATATAATACATTCATTCGAACTGGCATTTTGAAATCAGACAATACCAAAAGACAAAAGACAATGAAACTATAAGGCTTTGAATACACTTATTATATAACTTCATTGTTTGATTTATAAAGTACTGAAGTCGGCAAACACAGATTGTGTCCCCTCCCCAATTTTGGACATGTCTCACTTGACTGATAATCGATCGGTCAAATTCTTGCTAATATGTCATGCTAATCATATCATCCTTTCACTGCCTTTCAAATACGTCCGTACTCCCCATGGTATAATACATGTATTATAGCTTTTCTTGTTAAACTATAGGCTTAAAGAAATATTATCTTATGTAATTATATAAATGGAACGTATAGAAAAGAAAATCAAAAACTTTAAGAAAGATCAAACGGAACATGCTAAAACTATTGATTTTGAAGATATGAATGAACTTGAAAAAGAGTTAATAATTTTTTCAAACTTTCAAGATTTGACAGAAAGAATCATAACAATGGTAAAACAACTAAAACTGTCATGGAAAATAAAAAAGGAGATATAAACAAACTGCGTGCTTTTTGTAAAAAACAAATTTCAGAGGCAACCAGTTACCATCCAAAATTATACAAAGTTTCTTTTACTGCCTGCTATGATGTTTTACTTAACCAAGGAATTGAAATTATTATATTTGGTTGATTTAAATAATATAATCTTTAATATATGAGTATTTACAGTTATGCAGAAGAAAAAGGAAAAAAATTTGAAGAGAAACAGAATGTTTATGAGAAAGTAGCTGCTTACGAGCAGGCTCTTTTAACCAAGACAAATGAACTTATCAAAGAGTTTGGGACAGTTCACATGCAACGATTGTCAGATGATATTGCAGCTTTTAAAACGGATTGGGCAATAAAAACTGAGATTGAGTGCAAGATGGTGTAATTCTTCTCACAGATCTAGCAGAAAAAGAAATTAAGATTTTTAATGAAACACAATTAAAAGTAATGTCTGAAAATGTTGAGTTGTTCAGAGGTAATCTAATCAGCAATCTAGAAAAACCTCATGTGATTAATACTGATATCGGATGTTACGAGGCCTTTGAAACGTTTGTCGAAAGTTTAAAAGAAATGATTGATGCAGAAGTTTTTGATAAAGACGAGTTTATAAACTATTGCAAATACAGGATAAAAATAAAATCACTGGCAGCTGGAGGTGATCTTGAAACTGTTGATTTTGATAGATACTGCAAATATCATGTAAAAATAAGTCAGATGATAGATAATAGAGTTCTTGAGGAAAAATGCTTTCGGAGATACTTAGACATTCTTCTGGATAATGAAATAGATGCTATCTTGGATGAGGTTACTAACGAAGACACCAATGAACATATTTATGAGGTTACCGATGGAGATACCGATGAGGACGCCGGCGAGGATACCGATGAGGACGCATACGAGGATACCGATGAGGACGCCGACGAGGATACCGATGAGGACGCCGGTGAGGATACCGATGAGGACGCCGACAAGGATATCGATGAGGACGCCGACGAGGGTGAAAATATTAAAGAAAATAATGTTATTTAATATAGGCTTAAAGAAATAATCTGATGTTATATTATAATAATGAGTATCCGAGAAATTGAAACATCCCCAAAACAGTATAGCAAGGTTTTTAAAGTAGACGGTTATTTAAGTAATAATTCGGTTGTTCAACTACAAAAAGCACACACTCCTGCTGTAAAGTTTCTCAAAGCAGAACTAAAAAGAACAATTGGATTTAAATTAAGCATTGGTGTAAAACTTACTTTTAAAAAAAAGTACCGGATGATAAAGGAGGTTTTGATTGTGTATACAAAACAGCTTACTTTGCCTCAAAGGCTGTAATAATATTAAACAAAATCAAATATCAGAAGCATTAGACAAAGCACAGGAAGACATTATAAATAGAATTGGAAATTGGCTTCGAGAGGGAAGTGTTTGGGTAATTGAGACACTAGACGCACACTATATACATCGAATAAAGTATAAGCTTTTACGGGGTAGCTCTTATTTGGATTTACCAAAAGAACGTGCTAATTCTAAACAAGAGGTCAATGACCTTGAAGCTTTACTGATTGATTTTGATTTCAGAAAGTAGTCGCTACAGACTTGTTTTTTGAAAATTTATTTTTAGCCGTGGCGGCCATCTTGAATTTCCGGCCGACCTGAAATTTTGCTAGGATCAATAAGACATCAAGAGCAATATTCTTGTGAAGTTTCATTAAAATCCGTCAAGTAGTTTCAGAGGAGTAGTCGCTAAAAGTTTTCATTATATAACTCTATGTAAACAAAGATGGCCACTGGCAGCCATGTTTAACGTCGAATCAAAATAATGTTTGACTCTGATAACCATCATGTCATGCTGATCATTTTACAAAAAGTCCCATATCAATATCACTTATAGTTTTCAAGATGTAGTCGCTACAAACTTCTTTTTTAAAAATCTATTTTTAGCTGTGGCGGCCATCTTGAATTTCTGGCCGATCTAAAATTTTGCTAGGATCAATTAGACATTAAGAGCAACATTCCTGTAAAGTGTCATGAAAATCCGCCAAGTAGTTTCAAAGGAATAGTCGCTACAAGTTTTTACTACATAACTCTATGTAAACAAAGATGGCCGCTGTCAGCCATGTTTAACGTTGAATCAAAACAATTTTTGACAAGGACCAACACCATGTCATGCTGATCATTTTAGAAAAAGTCCCATATCAATATCACTTATAGTTTTCAAGAAGAAGTCGCTACAAACTTGTATTTTGAAAATTTATTTTTAGTCGTGGCGGCCATCTTGAATTTCCGGCCGACTTAAAATTTTGCTAGAATCAATTAGACATCAAAAGCAACATTCCTGTGAAGTTTCATGAAAATCCGTCAAGTAGTTTCAGAGGAGTAGTCGCTACAAGATTTCATGTTTGACAAGGACCAACATCATGTCATGCTGATCATTTTAGAAAAAGTCCCATATCAATATCACTTATAGTTTTCAAGAAGTAGTCGCTACAAACTTTTTTAAAAACCCATTTTTAGGTTTTTAGATTTGGCGGCCATCTTGGATTTCACTTCAACATGAATTTTTGCTAGGATCAACTAGGCTTCATGGGCAACATTTCTGTAAAGTTTCATGAAAATCCATTCAGTAGTTTCAGAGGAGTTGTCGCTACAAAAAAAAGTTTACGGACAGACGGACAGACGAACAGACGGACGACGGACGCCGCACTACAGCATAAGCTCTGCTGATCTCTGATCAGTAGAGCTAAAAAGGATTAATAAATATAAAAAATGAAAAAGATAACGAATGCTTCAGATGGTGCCATTTGGCTTATGAATTTCCTGCTAATAATAAACCACAAAGAATAACAAAGTTCAAAAAGTATATTGGAGTTCTAAATTATGAAGGAATTACATTTCCTGTTACTATTAAACGAATCCCAAAAAAAGAAAAACAAAACAGCATTAGTTTTAACATATTTGGGTATGAAGATATTCAAGTATACTCTTTGTACACATCAAAAAATAAATAAAAAAAACATGTGATATGCCTTTAATCACCGAAGAAGAAAAAAATCATTACGTCTGGATAAAAGATTTTGACAGACTAATGTTTAGTCAAACAGCATACGAGGGGAAAAATGGTTTTGTAAAACATGCTTGCAGTGCTTTAAATTAGAAAGAGTTCTGGAAAAACATAAACCTGTTTGTCTTTCACTTAATGGTAAACAAGCAGTAGAGATGCCAAACAAAGATGAAACAGTTAAGTTTAAAAACTACGACAGACAGCTAATGGTTCCGTTTGTTATATATGCTGATTTTGAAGCAGTAACCGAAAATATTTCTTCAGCATCAAACAATCCTAAAGAATCACATACGGAAGCATATCAAAAGCATACTGATTGCAGTTATGGGTATAAGGTTGTTTGTTGTTATGATGATCAATATTCAAAACCAGTCGTGCCATACAGAGGACCAAATGCTGTTTACAAGTTTTTGAAAAAGATGATGGAAGAACAAAAGTGGTGCAAGAAAACTATGAATGCAAACTTTAACAAGAGGTCAATGACCTTGAAGCTCTACTGATAGATTTTGATAGCTAGATCAACATTCCTGTGAAGTTTCATAAATATCTGCCAAGTAGTTTCAGAGGAGTAATTGGTACAAGTTGAAATTTTTACTATATAACTCTAGGTAAACAAAGATGGCCACTGGCAGCCATGTTTAATGTCGAATCAAAATAATTTTCGACAAGGATCAACATCTTGTCATGCTGATCATTTCAGAAAAAGTCCCATATCAATATCACTTACAGTTTTCAAGAAGTAGTCGCTACAAACTTGTTTTTAAAAATCTATGTTTAGCCGTGGTGGCCATCTTGAATTTCCAGCAACCTGAAATTGTGCTAGGGTCAACAAGACATCAAGAGCAACATTCCTGTGAAGTTTCATGAAAATCCGTAAAGTAGTTTCAAAGGAGTAGTCGCTACATATTTTTACTATACAAACTCTATGTAAACAAAGATGGCCACTGGCGCCCATGTTTAATGTCGAATCAAAATAATTTTCGACAAGGATCAACATCATGTCATGCTGATTATTTTAAAAAAAGTCCCATATCAATATCACTTACAGTTTTCAAGAAGTAGTCGATACAAACTGTTTTTTAAAAATCTGTTTTTAGCCATGGCGGCCATCTTGAATTTCCGGCCGACCTAAACAAATTCTGGGATCAATAAGACATCAAGAGCAACATTCCTGTGAAGTTTCATAAAAATTTGTCAAGTATTTTCAGAGGAGTAGTCGCTACAAGTTTTTACAATATAAATCTATGTAAATAAAGATGGCCGTTAGCGGCCATGTTTAAAGTCACATCGAAATAAATTTCGACAAGGATCAACATCATGTCATGCTGATCATTTTAGAAAATGTCCCATATCAATATCACTTACAGTTTTCAAGAAGTAGTCGTTACAAATTTATTTATTTTAAAACTATTTTTAGCCGTGGTGGCCATCTTGAATTTCAGGTCAGCTGCAATTTTTCTAGGATCAACTAGACATCAAGAGTAACATTCCTGTGAAGTTTCATGAACATCCGTCAAGTAGTTTCAGAGGAGTAGTCGCTTCAAGTTTTTACTATATAACTCTATGTAAACAAAGATGGCCACTGGCAGCCATGTTAAACATCGAATCAAAACGACTTTTAACAAGGACCAACATCATGTCATGCTGATCATTTTAGAAAAAGTCCCATATCAATATCACTTATAGTTTTCAAGAACAAGTCGCTACAAACTTGTATTTTAAAAATCTATTTTTAGCTTTGGCGGCCATCTTGGATTTCACATCAACATGAATTTTTGCTAGGATCAACTAGACTTCATGGGCAACATTTCTGTAAAGTTTCTTGAATATCCATCCAGTAGTTTCAGAGGAGTAGTCGCTACAAATAAAAGTTAACGGACAGACAGACAGACGGACAGACGGACGGACGACGGACGCCGCACCACGGCATAAGCTCCGCTGATCTCTGATCAGTTGAGCTAAAAAAGATCTAGTAATGTCATATGAAGAAGAAGCTAGATTCCAAAAATCTAAATCATGTCATATTTGTGGTAATGGTTTTGCAACAACTCTCAAAAAAGGTGACGCGGGTTATACAGTAGCATACAAAAACTCCATCAAAAAAGTCAGGGACCATTGTCACATAACTGGAAAGTATAGGGGAAGCGCTCATGACATATGTAATATTAATTTCAGGTTGACTAGAAACTGTTGTGCTTCATAACTTGAGAGGATATGACTCTCACTTCATAATGCAGCACATCGGAAAGTTTAAACGAAACATAAATGTTATACCAAATAACATGGAAAAGTACATGGCTTTATGTTAGGACAAAGTTTGGTGTTTATTGACAGTTTCCAGTTGATGTCTCAGTCATTAGAAAATTTAGTAAAAAACATCCCTTCGTTTCAATACACCTCTCAGGAATACTCTGGCGACAAGCTAGAATTAATAAAACGTAAAGGCGTTTATCCTTATGATTATATGAACAGTTTTGAACGCTTCAAGGATACTAAGTTACCTGACAAAGATAGCTTTTATTCTCAATTAAATGATGAGCATATTTCAGATGCAGATTATGATCATGCTAAAACAATATGGAAAACATTTAAGATTAAAAATATGGGAGAATATCATGATCTGTATCTTAAGACTGATGTGCTGTTGCTGACAGATGTTTTTGAAAACTTTAGAAAAATGTGCATTGAGTATTACAAATTAGATCCTTGTCATGACTTCTCAGTAGTCCTGGTTTAGCTTGGGATGCATGCCTTAAAATGACTGGTATCCAACTTGATTTAATAACTGATACTGATCAATATTTGTTTGTGGAAAAAGGATTAAGAGGTGGCACAAGTTATATTGCAAACAGATATTCACAGGCTAACAATAAATATAAAATGTTGTCGTCATTGCATCAGACGTTTAGGTCAGTTAGATACATTCGGTAAGACTTAATTATTTTAAAACATGCTGATACTCTTACGGGTCTCATTAAATAGTTATGACGCTTGCTTGTAGAACAAGAGCTACTTTTGCTGTTCGATTTTTATATCTATACTGAACCAAACAGCTAACGCACGAGCAGACAATACCTTTAATATCTCAATAATAACATTCAATAAATCAAAACAAATTTCATTCTGAACGGGACAAATATTTTGTCAATAACGACTTCAAATTAAATAAAATCATTCAAATCACCTGTCTCCAACGGTACCTGTCGACATATAATAAGTTCTTACATTAAAGGTATTGTCTATTGGTGCGTTAGCTGTTTGATTCAGTATACTTTTAGACGGCCCTAACGTTAAAGTGGCTTAAGACTGTATAGTGTCCATAATATTGTTTGTTGGGAATCAAGTGTAACATAACACTTCCATGTTTTAAAAACAAGAGGGCCTCGCTCACCCGATGAGCGTTGATGACATTTTTTTCTTTGTAGGCATGAGCAACCATATCCTTATGCTACATGTTAAGTAGTAAACCTCTAGCTCTAGTGCCCCAGCGTCACCATTTAAACAAAATTGGTAGAAGAAAAAAAGCGTCAGCTATATGCAAACTATGAGAACACTATGCCTTCTTGTATCAGAAAAAAAGATGTTTCATGTTTCAACATTTACATTTATTTATGTGCGGTCAATGTGGTGGGACAAAATTCCATTCAATTTTAGGTTTCTGTGTATAGTTTGTGCATAAAAATGTTAAACTTGATAGAAAAGTATTGCTATGAACATGATGAAAAAGAAGAAATTTCATGTATAAGATTTTTGAAGACACTTTTAAAGATTCGATTTCATTTTGGTTTGTTAGCTATAATGCATAATTTGGAAACTTAAGGCATATCTATAATGTGTGTATTGCGCTTTTAAAATGCTTCAAGTAAAATAATCGAAAGGATTGTCACTGGATCAGACATTTTGATCAGTTGATACATTCAGTAAACATTTTGAAACATATTCATTTGATACTCTTCCGGGTCTCACTGAATAGTTGCAGGTCATGGTAGAACACGAGTCTTAAGAGGGCCATATTGCTATAGTGACTTAAGGCTGTATGATGTCCATAAGTTATTTGGGGGAAGCATGTTTTAAAATAATACTTCCATGCTCTAAAACAATAAAACAAGAGGTTCCCGCTCACCTGATGACCTTTGTCTATATATTACAGACACTTCCCGCCAAATGCTTATGCTACCTGCAAAGTATTAAAACCCTAGTTCTTGTAGCTTCGGATTTAAACAAATTCTCATAATATAACTGTCACCTGCGTAGTCCACCTCCCCTCCCCCACCCCCCATTGTCACAAAAACAATGATAGAAAAACAAAGGCGTAAGTTACCTGCGAAATATGAGTTGTGTGGTTTGTTGTTTCAGAGAAAAATATGTATAACGGAAGGATAATGAAAAGGAATAATTCATTTTTCAAACAATACGTAACATAAACGTAGCAAAAACTGCATTCAGTGCAAAATCATCAAAAGGTTTAATAGATAGGATTTTGGTATAAAGCATCTAACACTTTAGTTTAAAGTCCTAAACTTGGCTGTATATTAATTCATCCCCATAATTAAATATTGGCCAACGAAAATGCATCCTAATAATGGCACATGGCTATGAATGTTATGATTAAATCCTGCCCCAAACGAAGAGGCCCGAATCCAATGTCATTTTTAACGGTTATCATACTTTCAAAAAAGATATTTGACCTTATACAGTTCTTTGACACATGCCATTGTTAAACGAGCTGTCTCAAAGTAGACCGCGTAAAGAACGCATAGCAAATATGGTAACATTTTCACCAAACCAAAAATCAGTCGACGACAGTCATATCTACCGCCGAATAACTTTTTACGTAAAAGGTGTAAAAATGTGTGAACGCATAACATTTAAAAAATAATATTAGTCCTGGCATTCCGTCAAAGGTCATTTATACAAAATGGCACATTAAAATGTTGTGTGTTTTACGTCACTTTCAACACATGTTAGGTTAAATATGACGATCGATTGTTTTGTGGTGGAGGCAGACCAACCACTTTTCCTGGGTAGAACAAGTACTGTACATCTCCCGCCATCCGTAAGAATCGACACTTCCTCACTTACACACTTCCTCACTTACAAGTCGAGCTCCCAGTGGGATTCGAACTCGCAGCGGTGAAAGGCGAGGTTAACAACTCAACGTCGTTAACCATTTGGAAAAGTTTGCAGTTATATGCAACATATTACCGATATAACGTTATCAACTTATTATTAACAAAGTTGATCTAAATAATCTCAAAACAACTGTCTGACAATGAGATAACTGTGGAAAGAATACGAGATGACCAC
This sequence comes from Cyrtodaria siliqua, assembly GCA_037043455.1. Classification (NCBI taxonomy): domain Eukaryota; kingdom Metazoa; phylum Mollusca; class Bivalvia; order Adapedonta; family Hiatellidae; genus Cyrtodaria; species Cyrtodaria siliqua. Next base: position 59,918 of record JAWPHD010014643.1, read on the forward strand.
AGAACCACTGTATATTCCAACATCCC